>JAHLJZ010000002.1:600000-849863 GCA_025602915.1 Paraphysoderma sedebokerense
CATAAAAACCAATTCTACAACACTTTTAGCATTTTTACCCGGTGAAAGTCGACTAAAAACTGATTGAATCACTTTCATGATCCACTGAAGCTTACACCATCCATTCATCATCTTCAAAACCCAATATCCTGTAACAGCATCTTGACGGAGGGACTTGTGGTCATAGCGATTCGCTGAAGTTGCATATGGTGCGCTTGAAGCTCCTCCGGAATAGATTTGTTGTAAAGCCTAAGTATGCCGGATAAGACAAAGAATGCCGAATGATGAATAGCACACAGTTTCTGGTCTTGCGGAGGCGTGTACTTCAGAAATGTAGAAGCGAAGAGAACAAGGTTGATAGTTTGTGATGGACTGGTTGGGGTCATGAGCTTAGCAAGTGTCGGTACTTTTGTGAACGATTCCCTCATCAAGTCGAATTTCCATTCGGTAGTGTCGATACGATCTGAAAACCCTGTCATACTACATAACTGAATGGGACTTCAGATTGCGTAGCTACGTGAATACAAATACCAAGATCACGAAAAACTTACTGCCTCCAGCGCACAGCGGAAAAGTCTCCAAATCATGTTTTCCATTGCTTGCATGTTTTGCTTAGGTATTCTGAATAACTTCTTAAGGAGTTCAATCACGTTATCTATTTCGTGCCATCGGACGGATTCGATATGCAAGCCTAAATTTTAATTAGCAACTAGAAAGACATCCAATGTCAAATGCCGGACTTACATTGGCTACGTTGCATTGCGGCCAATTCCTTCATCCACCGCTCCATCTTCTCAAGGGTCTTTCCGTTACATTTCCCCAAATATAACGCCAAAATTTGAACACAAGCTTTCCATAAACCCACGGAGAAGTCTGCCATATCAAGATTGGAAAGATTAAAGCGAACCATGGCATAAAGGTAAGCTGTATGCCCTTTTGTTAGTGCGTCTGAGCGATCGAAAACGTTCAAGTGGTTAACATTTTTCAAATTAGCGAGTCCCCATTTAATGGCCGCCATCAACTTTGCCATGTCCTCTAATTCAGCGGAATACATCTTGAGGTTATCCTCAAACATTCTCAAGTTCAGAATTGGCCCAATCCTCAATTTTGCACCGAACTCCGCCATCAGCAGGTGTGCTTCAGACACTTGAATTGTGAATGCATTGTTTCGTTTAAGGCTAGAATCTTGGATGTACGCCTAAATAGGGTATCAGCACAAACAACTAACTGAGCGAACTTGAACCATCAACAAACCTTCTCCAATGTATCTTTAGTCCATGGCCTCGGAGCTAATAAGAAATGCTCCAGATGATTATGTTTAGATTTCTTCAAAATTGATGACTGAAGATGCGTCTCCGCCTGCTTGCAGATTGCGTTTGGTCACACAATACGACAATCGATTATGATGTTCAGCAGATGTCCATACCTTTCGCCTGCTGTTGAAGCCTACACTAATGCGCTGATATTCTACTTCCGATTCATAACAATAAAGGCACATAACATGATTATTGGGCTGACTGATGTCGGAATATTGAACTCGAACCCCGCAATGTTGGTGAATTCTTCTGCCACATTTGACGCAATAATGGTACGGATCAGATACCAAGAATGGAGTCCCCACCGCACAAAATTCTTCCCGAACTCTACCAATTGGTAGATCACCGTGACATACCGAATTTGCGTATTTTAAAGAAATCGGTTTGAAATTTTTAGGAACCTTTATCGTGAGACTCGAACTTAAGGTAGTGTAATCCATTTGAGTGGTATCGATCACTGGATTCGGATCGATTTTGTACGATGTGTGATTTCCAGAATTTAATTTATGGGGTGCTTGAAATGCCATGCTACCGAATGGCAGCTGAGGCGGAGAGCCTACAGTTGGTCGATTGTCGATAGAGTGAAGACGCCCGGAATTTATGGAGGATTGCGAACCCGAAATCACCTGCGATGTCTGGCCATTTGAACAACCAGCTGAGCGAATAGCAACAGGAAAAGGTTGCAAACTTGGGCTTTGTCGAGGAATGTGCGTTTGAGAAGAGTAATCTTGCGAACCCATGAAGTAATTGGGCTGTTTCGATTGATCATGTATAGCACTCTGTCTTGGATTTTCGCTTTGAGTACCGGACACACGGAAATCCATCGTATTGACGCTCTGAGTCTTTTGCTGGGATTGATTACATGCTCCTTGTGTTCGGATACCGGTGTCTCGATGACTTTGCGAAGAGCTTTCCGTTGGATTAGCACTACTTAGAACCGGCGAATCGGAGTGACAGCCATACGACGATGTGGACCTCGGTCTAGAAACTGACTGACATGCGTTAGGGAATGTGCCATTTGATATATTGGATAATGGCGCTCGATATTGCGAAGCAAATTGAGGTGCCATCGAATTGTGCGAAGTCGGGCCATTGAGACCTGTCACTGATTCTTCTCTATTCGATAATCTCCAGATCTTTTTCGATTCCATACCAGGGGGACATACTGTTGAAGTGATGACATGACCTTTAACCTGACTCCAATGATTAGCACCAATTACTGTATAAAATCAACACTAAGCTCCGGTCTTAAACATACCACCTCGACGCAACAGTAGCAGGGCTTTGTATTGTTTGCTTTTTTGCTAATGTAACCGACCACGTAATCTAACACTACCTTTTGGTCGACTTTCAGGTCAGATGCTATTTGGTTCAACTCAAACTTGACTTTATGGTCCATAATATCTTGAATGGCTTCATGATACGCTATGTGAAACAATTCGTTAGAAAAACGTAAGTAAGAATGTAATAAATCAAATAGTAAACAGTGACTGACCATCTTTCGATTGTTTACAGATTTTAATGTTAAACCCGTAACCGGAGCACCACTCTTTAAACTTCTGCTGTCCAATTTTTAACAGATTATGATGCAACTCTTGATTTTTCTCTGGTGCTTCTTCACCGATTCAAGATGTCCAGCAACTTTATGTCGCGGCTGACTTAAATGGCGTAATATCTTCTCCATAATACTATCCATCGCCGAATTCGTATTGGCGGTAACTATTATGACATTCTTTTTCCCGATGCATTGACAATACCGTAGCCTCGCAAGCAGTAACCCAGCTAAGAAAAAGCTCTTTCCTGTTCCTGGAGGTCCAATCATAAGAGACACAGGGTGGCTTTTGAGATTATTCAGAACTTTGATATGAGAAGGCGTCAGCTGCATTGAAACTCTGCTTCCAATTTGATTTCCCCATACCTGCTGCGGAGAGCCGTGGGTGGAGTTACAACCGACTGCGAACAGAGTTCCGTTTGGACGAGCGGATTGTGGCTGTCGTACTTTTGGGGGAGAACTTCCTTCAAATATATCACATTGTGAATCGTTGCATGGATCGTCGAATAATCCCAAAGTTCCAGTTCCATTCTCTCCTTTCTCGTTATCGACAGCATTACTATTCTTCGGCCCATGTGTATGCAATGGGGATCTGTGCTCGTCGTCCGGTCTGGAATTGGTATTATGAGCACCATCATTGAAATCATTACCGTTGGCACAATGATTATTATCACCAATATCGATCTGGTCATTCGCAGCTTCTTTGATACTATTCCCGCCGCTATCGCGACTGTCATTTGTTGTTGGCGGGTTTTTGCAGCGTCTGGGGCGGCGGTTGATGCGAAGCCGATAATGTTCGTACAAATAATGTTCGAACATGAACGTATCGAAATCTGGAAAGACAGCAACATTTTGGTTACACCCTGGCTGGATACATGTTGTCGGTAGGGATGCCTTTGAGTGCCTCTTTGTATCGGTTATGTGACGTCGCAAATTCGAATAGCGGTTTGTGGTAACAGATAATCGTGTGGGACAGCCTGGGAACGGACACTGAACAACTGCTGAGCGACTGGAAGGCATCAAGAAGAGATATATTTAGGACAGAGGTGTGACAACCGCAAGAAGATCAAATCAGGTTGACAGGGCAAAGGAAGACTCATCAACTATGAGAATGCACGAGAAAGGACTTGAGAGTATTTATTGAGCGGAGTGCAAACACAAGCATGCGACCCTATATTATAGATGAATCTGACAACAACTTTTCTTTGACTAAGTCGCATGTTAGTCGTGTCCTAGTCACCAGTTAGTTGAAGGAACCGAGTTCACCGTTAGTCGTGCAAAGTGAACGATTGTGGACTGAAGTGTTGAGTTCCGGCCTCTCTCAATGTACTTCAAATTTCCTCGTCTTCTAACAGTACATCCACTAGGGTAATACGAGTGTCGACATTGGTGGAAAGCCTCTATCTTCATCTCAAAGTAAGGGAATTTGGTGCATCAAACAAATTTAATGCGCGGCCTTCAACTCACATGTCAAGTGGGCCGGCCACAAATCACAAACACGATTGATAACACAGATAAAGTCCATGTTATATTTTTCAGTTCCATATACGATTACAACACAATAGAACCCACAATAGATGCCTACAACTAGTCATTTGCATATTCGCAAGAAATGGTTCGCCGCAAAGAAGTTTACTCCCCAGTTTCAACTTTGCGGTCAATAGCAGAAGCCTTGTAAGCTATACAATATAGTCAAGTTAGTCAGAGTACATGAAGAATGTTAAGTTTGATTGCTTTCACTTACGGGTTTCCTTGTGGGTGTGCTCGTTTTCAATCAAGAATCTTGGTTCATCCTGAGATGCCTTGACTGTGGTGTGGCGAGTGCCAGCTTCTTCGGGTTCTGTGGGGTAAATTGGACGCCAGTTAATATCTCACTCATGAGAATGGTCAGTTGTGGTACAACGGTGCATACCAGTGATGACTCTCTTGATGACACCAATCGTTCTTTGTTGAGCTCCTTCGACGGGTCTGTATTCGACGCGATCGCCTGGAATTGTGACGTGCTGTTAGAACCTGAACTGTGACGTAACTGGCCCTCCCTCCCTTGACCGCGTACCTTCTTTGTAGGGGAATTTGTCTGCCATGGTAGATATGTAACTCGAAAATTCAGTAAACGTGAAAATGGAGTATGTGAAGGGACGAAGATGTGGAGGGTCTTTAATACCCAAAAGTCGTCCAATAAGTGACGTCACCCAATTACACTAACTCCATATTTATACAACGAAAATACGGATAAATCAACTGTTACACAAATATATACAGTATATATCAATTGTAGAATTAAGCTATTGCATGATGTTAATGCATTTTGTCATCCGCCTCCGCAGCAGTAGCGGCGGTGTTCTCTTCGTTGTCAGTAGCCTCAGTATCAGAATTGTCACTATCCTCACCATCATCTAAAGCAAAAAAATCATTATCATCATCTGACCATGCGCCATCTCGCTTCTTCAAATTTCCTCCCATACTATCAACAGCCACATTATCAAGAATATCGTCCATGTCAAAATCTTCAGGGCCTGAAGCCAATTGCTCCAAACCGTAACGTTGGTTGTTGGTGGTCGGGCGCCACAAGACGCATATCGTCAACATGCAAATTGTGTAGAGCTAAAATGGCATATTAATGACAAGGACTTTAGATGACGGAATGAACATTTGTGTACAAACCAGATTGAGCCATCCGTCCTGCAAGAACCAACGCACCCTCCAGAATCGAGCAATGAAGCTCATAGTTGTCCTTTGAGAAAAGAAAACAGAATTGACAACAAAAAATAATCCGAGATTAACAGCTCCAAAGATCAGCAACTTCCAAACTTTTTTGTACATCTGAAGTTTGACATCTTGTTTTCGCAGTTCGAGATGTTTAGTAGTCTCAGTGAGCGCCGTAAGAGTCCAGATGTAAAACACACTCATAGTGGCGGCGAGTGGAATGACGCAGAAAAGGACAAGCCAAGCGCTCGGTTCTTCCTTTGTATCTTTGCCTGTTTGCAGTGTACTCCACGCATAAATTAAACCTGAACTGAATGTTAGCACATAATCAAAGTATATCATAACTGGAACTTTAAGGTAGCTAACGTACCAAACAAGAAATGAACTACAGCTAATGCTTTGCATCTTCTCATTATACTTCCGAGAGAGGGCTTCACAACGCCATATCCAAGACTGACGATAAGCAGCAAAAAGAATGAAATACTGTTTCTTCCGGCATTTAAAAACGACGTAATCCCCAAAAGAGCTTTCGCTAAAAAAGTAGTCGAACGTCAAAACTATAAGACAAGTATTCCTCGATTTAGCGAATAACAAAACTTACATTGTTCTCCATAAGTATTCATATATTGCCAGTAAAAGTATTGCATGCCTGTCTCAATACACAAAAATCCAATAACCGCAGAAATATACTTCTGGATCGGCAATATATCTTTCCAATGGAAATAACTCTTGATCATCCAAGCGGCAAAAACAAGCATGTACAGAAGAGAAGTGAAGCCGTAAAACTGCATAGAAAGAGGAGGTAATTTTTGTTTGTTAGTTGTTTCATTGTTACACAATACAGATTCATAACGTTTTTACGTACTGGTAATTTCGGGAAAGCAACAGCTGGCAGATGACCGTAGCCGTTTTCCACTTCAATGTCGACATCAAAAACGGCTTGTTGGCCGGACTCGCTTATTGCAATGGCAATGAAACAATACAATCCTGTCACAGGAACCGTATATTCGATTTTGAACGGAAACGTAACATTTGAAAAGTTAATGACTTCATTTTTTATCGGAGCAATTGCGGTGGTGCTGTTGTCGATGAGAAATTTTCCCCAATCCTTCTGTTCACAAACTTCCAGCACGATAGCAGGCCCAAGACAAACGTACTCTCGCTGAGAAGATATCATCATTAGATTTGAAACACTTCTGGGCTTGAAAGATATGTACTCACCACTGGAGGCATCAAATCCCTCCCAAGCAAATGCTGATCGTCGAAATTATAGATGACCAGAGTTGCTATTCCCTTGGAATCTTTCCTCGGCTCTACTGTGATGACCGAATCTCTGTATGAACCGGGAACAGAGTCTCTAGAGTACACTCCTGTGCAGACTCTGTTTTCAGCCAAGAACGGGGGCTAAAAGATTCGTACAGAGTCAATAAGTTACGGACATTACGATGATACAGGAAAGTTGCAACTTTACCAAGAAGTCATCATGGGCGGTCGCCTTTGGCAATATTTGCAGAAGCAGACATGCAAACAGAACAGACAGGTTCAGCACACTGTACTTCATGTCAATGGATTGTGGTGATGAGAGATGAAATTTGCAGCTTCCTAGATACAGAGGTGACGAGTAGATTTGACAATTCCGAAAGACAGCGAATCCCGAGTGCCAGAATCAGCCACAGTAACGTGCTCAGCCTCTTGCGAGCGTCCATAAAATGCTGACACTTTATTAATTCTATTATTATTCCATTTGTCGTATCATCTATACAGCCATCATTCCCCTCTATAAACGGGTTTCCGCTTCTCCGCAAAAGCTTTCAGACCTTAATGAAAATTTAGTCAGTTCAGTTTCCAAGATGGTGTAGTAGCAAAATATAATGGGCCGTACCTTCCAGTCGATCCTGAGTCGGTATGACTTGAGCATAGCATGTTTGCTCAAAAGCCAAACCAGATGCTCTGCAACAGGTTTTGTTAGCATGTCAATATTTGCAGCGATGATAGCTATGTATACTTACAGGTCCAGCTGGGAGCCACGATCGACAGCGAGTTTAGCCATTTTGACCGCTATCGGCCCTGTGATTAAAATACAATCAATAAATACCCCACATATAAAGAATATATATTGTAGTCAATGCCATCTATTTATCTATACCTTGCGGTAAGATCTCCCTGGCGAGATCCAAAGCCTTAGGATACGCTGATCCCTCTGTTACAGCGTAATTTGCGATACCATACTTCTCGGCTTGTACACCACTCAGAACTCTGCCGGTGAACATCAACTCTTTCGCTTTGGACCCTCCAATAAGTCGTGGAAGTCTCTGTGTTCCGCCGGCTCTAGTTATTTGTGAATCGATATTGAGAACTGACTCTTGACAATTGAGATGCGCAAATATGACACATACCCAGGAATAATAGCTAGTTTCGTCTCCGGTAATCCGAATTTGGATTCGGGACCTGCAATTCGCATGTCACAACATAGAGCCATCTCCAAACCTCCCCCTAAGGCCGCACCGTCAACGGCTGCAATGGTAGGTACAGGCAAGCTCTGTACGCAAAATGATTAGCTGGTCTGAGTGGTAGAAAAAGCGAGATAGTAATTGTTGAGCCTTTTTACCTCTAAATCAGAGAAAGATGACCGAAGTTTGCTCACAAACATGGCAACTTCAGTCGGGTTCATGGTTTTTCGTTCTTTCAAATCCGCACCGGCGCAAAATACTCTCTCCACTAAACTTCTAAGAATCACCACTCGAACGTGCCTTCATAGCAGATATGTGGCAGAGGATTTTTAAAATCCGATATGATGAGCCGCAGTTTATGTAGACATTCTAATATCATATAACTTACGGGTCAAATCGTAATTGCTCCACAGATTCTCTGAACTGTTGAAGGAACGATTTTGATAAAGCATTCTTCGCAGAAGGTCGATTCAAGTTGATCACCGATATTCCTACCCGTTACCAGAAAGTTCAAAATAATTCAATAAACAGTTATTCCTTCTAGTTTTCTGGATTTAGTGCTGTTAAAAGTGCGTATTGTTAGATTGGTCAGTTACCTTTATCGTCCCCTGTCAAGCGTTCAACAAAGCACTCCTTCTCGGCTGCTGTGGAATACCACTTCAAGTTCAATGTATTGGCACACTGCAACACTAACCGATAGTGCTTTTGATAATTGCCGACAGCTAGTTGTGAAAGTCTGATAGAATTCAACATTGTTTCTGATCAGAATTTGGAATTGGCAGAAGAAAAGGTCAAATCAAATGTCCAATACATATTGGGTTCTGTGGGCCATCGCGCGGGCCGGCGCCGGTACTATCCGGCGGAGCGGAACTCCACATATCAAGCAGCCAATTCATGTGCCAAAACATGTAAGTATGAAAAGTTTTACAATTTTTATTCCCTAACCCATATTATTACAGTACACTTATAATTTTTACTCGGCTTGGTATTGAGGGAATTCAAAAGCAACATCCTTGCCAGTCAATCTTCGGTAGACAGATGAGAAAGTGTCAAGCTTGTATTCGAGAGAAGTGTGATCTTTCTTGTCAAGGAAACTGTAAAAGAGATGAATAAAGTCAGACAAGCGAGTTCAAGACAACGGATGCATTCACAACATACACTTTGATAGTTTTGCTGCCATCAACTCGGATCTTAGTTCTCTTTCCAACAATTTCGGTGGGGTACACCAAATCTTCCAAGATGGAATCGTGTACAGCGGTAAGAGTGCGAGATCTTGGGCGAGCTTGCTTAGCACGGGATTTGCGACCGGGTTTGGCCATGATGCGGCGTTGAGCGACGAGGAGAACATGTCGGTCAGAGAACTTCTTTTCAAGTTCGCGGATAAGTCTGCCGAGATATCAAAATAATTAGTAAATCTTTTGTGCAAGCAAAAGCTATAATCGTTTTGCATACCTAGGTTGGATTTTGTGGAACTGTTTCAACTGAGGAACAGGAACAAAGATGACAATAGCTTTACGACCATGACCAACTTCAACCTATTACCGCATTCGCATCGGTTAGAATTTAAAATTGATATCATTGAACTAAATTCTAATGTCAAAAACTCTCGATTATAATATTTACCTCTTTGGCGGCGGTGAATTGGAGGGGACGCAAGTCAGCTTTCAATTCTTGAGAGTTGCTTTCCAAGTCGAAGATAGCTTGGGCAACTTGTAATTCAAGTTCGTCGGGTTGAGCACCGAGGGGCTTGGCGATCTTATTGCGAGCCGAGGGAGCCATTATTATGTGAATGAATCGGTCTGTGAAAAAGGCATACAGAAAATTAAGTTAAATCGGAATCAAGTGTTCAACATCAGTTCGATCGAGCGAAAAATATCCATCCATCAGCACGGCTCCACTTAAAAAGTGAAATACCACTAAAGTATCGATGTTCTACCTAGATAGATGCAATAAAGAGAATAATTTTGCAATACTTACATGACTATATTTGACCGATGTACCAAACAAGAGGAGGAATCGTCAGACGAGAAAAACAAGATACCTTCCCTCAAAAAAAGGCCACGTGGCGCGTGTTGATCGTCAAACTGGGTCTGCCTGCCTGGGTTGTAAACCAACTTTGTCTTAGTTAGACAGATGATATACACTCTTATCATATGGATACTGATACGGCAACGATGACAATGTAACCTAACACGGAAATCAAATAAATGCTGTATGGATTTCGAAGGGCTACTCTCTGCTTGTTATGTCAAAATGAGACTGGCCGCGCAGTCTTGGCTGTTGGTCATGAATCCACGAAATACCGAGCAGAGAAATTCGTCTCTTGACATTGATGACTATTGTCCCCGTACTCTTATCTCTATTCGCCACATAATCAGTGCAATCAACGAGAGGGTGCAGCATGATCCATAGAAGCTACCTCCAGTTTCAAAAATTCATGTGTACAAGGATTTATTATATCAACATTGATACCCAATGTCCTAGATCGAATGAATATATTACAAAATTAAATGTTACATTTGGGCAAGATACGGGTTCTCAACTCACATCCCGAAACCCCTCGAGTTCTGCTCCCGATTTCGTCTGCTCCTTCGCACTTCCCATCTGTAATTATCCTCCGATAGAATGTACACATCTTTTCTAGGGTCATCATAGCCCAGCTTTTCATCAATTCGAGTAAATCCCCTTTTCTTCAGCATACCCTTTGCCTTCCAATTTTCAGCGCACGTCGATGCACTCAAATTCTTAACGTCTAATTGATTGAACGATATTTTAAGTATTACATCTAGAGCTTCGTTTCCATACCCAGCGTTTTGAAGTGCAGGATCAATAAGAAATTGAACTACATGGAATTCCTCCCTGAAGGGTTCAGATGGTAACGTCCAATTGGGTGACGAGTTCCGTTGTGTGAGGGGAGACCGCGTTTTTAACTTTGAAAACGGATAGATTTCTGCTATACCGATAAACTTAGACGTAGGCGGGTACGGTAAAGTTTGGATGTATGAATTTCGAAATTCTATGGCGAATAAGCCGTAACCAATTCTTCGAATACAGAACTGAAAGAATTGACCATGGATTTGAGTTCTATGTCCGAAAATGGTTTCGTATTGGGTTCATACCACATTTGGTAAGGGACATCGGTGGATTGAATGATAGTTCGATAAAAATCCCAAAATCCGGGATGACAGTATGTGAATGGTGTTAACTTGAGCCGCCGCCCCTTGTCGAAATACGTAATTTTCTCTTTCAGCAGGAGATTCGACAGGGCAAACGGTAGATCAACGTTGCGAAAGGGTTCCATTGTAATGTTCGGCATATCTTTCTATCTTTAATATACTTATATATATTCAGATAAACTTAAATTTAACACTACTGAGTAGATGTGGGCTTTTAATAGAGGTTCAGTGACTCGATTATGTAGAACCCTGTGCCTTTTTAACGATGAGTCACTTTTTCCTTCATCCTTCGGGAAACAGAAATGCACGCAGAAATTGACCAATCACTTTGACATTCTGCTACCTTCCGTACTCCTTCCGTTCGATTAGTCATTCTATTGTTAATGACGGTACCGGGAATTTTCCAGATCCGAATGACTAATCGCAGATATCGGTGGGATATCTATTGTAATCTTAATGTAGCTGCGGGCGGCGGTATGCGGCGAAGACAACGCTCCACAGGTGCGACAACCGCACACGCACAATATGTCTCAAATTAAGGTGGTTTTGCGTCTCTGTCTGTTTCATGAATCATGAAGTCTATTGCGTCTGAATTTTTAGGAATCGAGTCATGGAAAGAGTTGCTCGAATACAGCGACAAATTACAATTGACAAAGTTTCAAAAATCAAATCTCAAAGTGAATTGAATGAATTTCACTCATCTATGACGTCACAATATTGTACTCTATATCTCGATGTTCTGCGAAACCACAAAACCCCAAGGATTACTTTTTATTTTTCCATCACCCATATTTTACAAACATGAGTTACTTAAGAAATCTTTCACAATCTTTGAGACTTGTTCCCAAACGACATTTCATTCCGGTTTATCATACGCGCAATATCGCCGGCGGCGCCGTAGTTGGTGCAGCCGCTGCGGTCGCCGGACAGAAAATAGTGGAAAAAGTCGCAGGTAGGGATGGTAACTGCATTTGATTTTGCAGATTATTATAATTCGTGGAATGTAAATGACGTGGATTCATGATAGATAAGGTGACGGATAAAGCTGCCGAAGCTGCTGTGAGTGCTACCGCCCAAACACTCAAAACTGGTACATTCCCATCCTTTATGGTTATTGTTTGTTGGATTGTAGTAGTAAAATTTTAATTCGCTTTCTGATACATAGTTGTTGGCGTGCCGGAAGAGGAAGATCGACATCATCGTGAGAACCGAGCTCAATCAGACGATACCTCAGAAGCGACCGAAGATTTGAAGAAAGTGGTTGAAACTGTAGAAGAAAAAGCTGGAGACTATGCCAAGGATGCCGGAGAAAAACTATCTAATATGGCCAGTAAAGCAGCAGATGTGGGGTCAGAATATTCTTCCATGGCGCGAGGAACAATAAAGGATTCTCTGGATACAGCAAAAGGTTATGTCAACGAAGCAAAGTTTACGGCACAGCATGCAGGAGATATTGGCTCTGTGTTGAACAACTCGACCGTAAAAGACCTCGGAAAGACGATGATGAAAGGGAAGGCGCGAGACGTAAAAGAGGGCATGAAGAATGAAGCCGACAGAGCCTACAATTCGGCTCGAGAAACTGTGTCTGAAACTGTTGAAAGCGGTCGAGAAAGCGCACACAATGTGATGGATGAAGTGAAAGAAAAAGGACGAGAGTATGTTGAGAAAGGATGGAGTGCGGCGGAAGATACCCTTGAGGCAGGCCGAGAAAAGAAAGAACGACTAAAAGAATATGGTCGCGAGATCCAGGAAGATCCCATGGAAATGGGACGTGAAATGAAAGAGAAAGCTAAAACATTCGGTCAAGGGTTGAAAGAGAGAGCAAACCGAGGTAAGATACATCGAATTTACTTTGAACAATCTAATCGAATCTTACGTTAGACGTCGCTCATACGTTGTTTGCATTGATAGGAATCAACTCAGAAGACGAAGATTTACAAGGCAAGGATGATTTGGAAATGGCAACAAAATTACCAAGGCGATCTACAGTAACATGGGACGAGAAAAGTATGAACGGTAAGATTTACCGAGTGCTTTGTATGAATCAATCTCCCATCTAACGACTACAACACGAATAGATATTATGGATGAAGCCGAAGATAAAGTTCGAAATATGGAAATCTTTGTCAATCAAGGTTCGAATATTCGATATGCTTGAAGATCTGCCAATGTTGCCGCTCCGTTGTATTAAATGAAGAATACCCTATGGTCATTTAGCGACAAATAATTCAGACCGGTTTCACTCATCTATGACACTCTCTCCAGACGTCGATGGAAAGAAAATCGGTTATTCTGGATAACTCATTCCTGTACAGATTTTTTCACAATAAAATTGATTGCTGACTCATGAATTGGAATAGTGAGATATAAAGATACCACGCTCTTTGACAGACTCATTACACTACTGTCTATTCACAAAGTAGTCAATTGATATACATTATTTCCTTTTTTTAATAAATAATTCTGGTTATTCAATGATTCTACAAGTTCCTTAAAATTATCCACACGCAGATTTATTTCTATTCATGAAGAAAGTGAAGTTCAGTGAGCAGATTGCAGGAATTGATGAGATGAGTATGTCAATTACCTCTAGCGATTTCTTGTAGTCTCTGATATGTAAATATATTGTTGTAGCACTCGTCCGCGATGGCATGCAATCGCGCAACAAATCTACCGGAAAACTATAAGATTCTATAAGATGGTTTCGGGAACGCACTTTAGAAACGCACCTTTTCGGTTCTCCTTTCTTACTCATGCCTACACCTAACTGGGACCTCTGGAAATCAAGATTGCCAAATTCGTCGGATGTGGTGTCGTAGAGACTAAACTTACTATGCTCGAAAATTCACATTAGGGGTCGCTGCCGCTGGAGGAACGTTTCAAAATAGAATAAGGAAAATAATGCGAAACGCACAGTATTTCCACTACGTCTTCCGCGTCCTCTTTCGTCACTACCTCACGCAATTCCAGCCTGGCTCTGGCTTCCGACAATCTGATCAAAGATTCGAGTTGTCGAGTCGTAATCGGCGTTGAATCCGGGCAACGATACTTCTTCCGAAGGGTAAGATAGAAATTTTGCAATACTTCAGCCGCCTCGGCACTCAATCTTAAATAGAAATAATTGAGCATTCCATATTTACCAAAGGAATAAAGCAAATGTACAAACCTTGGATGAACATATTTACGTGCGTAGGCAATATACTTGCGTAGGAGTGGAAGTGGGATCGGTTCAAAGTCTTCATCAGCTCCAATTTTCAGACGCTCTGAGAGCGGTCTATCATCTACGGCATCGTCAAGACTTGATGCTTTGGATTCTAGGCCAAGACACTTAATAAAATATCCTCACAGTAGAGCAAGGAATGACGAATTCAGTACGAACCCCATTTTCGCATCACATCATGCTTCTTGCCTGCGTGCATCTGTCAGTGAGAGAAAGTGAGTGAAGACAGCGATTTAAGTTATTGTCATAAGAAGTATTACCGCCATGATATGGTCACTCAAGAACTGATCCATTTCATCGTCAGGTTTATCAAGTAATATAAATATTAAATCGAAACGTGATAGTAAAGCGCTGTCCATTTTGAGATTTTCTGAAACTGTCCGTGATTTGCTGCAATCCGAAATTAATTACGTTGCATGCGACAGCTGAACATAAAAGCTTAACTCACTTGTAGTGGCCACCAACGGGATTTGCTGCCGCCACAACGGAACTTCGGGCCGGAAGTGAACAGACTATTCCGGCCTTCGCTATACTGACTGATTGCTGCTCCATCGCTTCCAGCAAAGCCTGATAATCCGACATTTTATCGAATTCATCAATACAACAGAGTCCTTGATCTGCCAATACCAGAGCTCCTAAGAAAGGAATTAGTTCAAAAAAGCGTCTTCAAGATGATGAGTTTATTGATGGTACCAGCTTCTAGAGCAAAATCTCCGGTCCCGGCTTCACGATAAAGTGTGACTGTTAGACCACTCGTTGAAATGCCAGAACTACCGCACACGTATACGCCTCTCGGAGCTGCTGTAACGGTTGCATGCAGCAATTGGGATTTTCCCAAACCCGGATCACCTACATAATTTTAAGTTATAAACAACGGAGATGATCTAAAAAATATAATTGACCAATGGTGCCGTGACTTACCAACAATCAATACATGCGGGTCGCTCCGAATTGGAATGTTGTCGTTCGAATACCTCCTACGGCCACCGAATAAACTGAAACATAAGCCTGCTTTAACCAACTCGTGACCGAAAATTGAGGGGCAAAGAGAATTGACTATAAGCTGCGAAAGCATCTATACGTGAGTACAGGAGGACGAAAGCAAAGCACAATAATTAAGAGACAGACTTTAAATGGATCTGCCTCGTCGCAGATTTCTAGAAAGAAAAACATGTCTTTTTTGCTGAAGACGACGCTTCCTTTTTCGTTTGTCACTGCGCTCTCGTCGTCTTCCGAATTTGACCCGACTTTTGTAATAGAATTCACATCAAGATAGAGAATGTACATAGGGCTCGCTTTATTTTGCGCTCCTAAGAAAGCGTTAGCAAATCAATCAGCTACAAGCAATTGGAATTTGCGTACCTTCATCGGTTTTTACAACTTTGAGAACGCCAGCAACTGTGACGACATCTCCCGGACACACAGAATCTACAAGATCCTGAGATATTTCACATTCAACAGTTCTCGGAACTCTACCAGCGTCATTGTTGTTATTACCAGGTCTTATTATAAAATCATCGACCAGCTTCTCCTGTATACTACAATTGACAACCCTATGTTAGAAAAAATAGTTCATATAGCTTCGAGATCAATTTTACGTACCGAATCGTCTGCCAATCTATTGTAACCGTATCTTCATGATTTCTTTGAGCAGCGAAAGATTTACCCTTACATCCTTTATTCATGCATTTCGACGGTGCTTTATATTTTCCATCGACAAATGACAGCGTGAAAGAAGTGTAGCATGTATTGCAAAGGAAGCTGATGTCCGTTGAAAGGGGCTTCAAGCCTGAAATTCGAACTACCGATCCTCTTATACACACAAATTTACCTGACCATGAACACATTCAGGAACAAATCCACATCAATCATCACAGTTTTCAGAAGTCATACCTATAAGCACGGCTTTTAAATCTCGTAATCCAGTGACTTTATCGTAATGAGATAATCTAACCGTCCATTTTCTCTGTTTGAACATAAGAGTATGTAGTTCAGGATCAATGTCTTTCATCATGTCATCATTTAAGAACAGTTCGCGCCCGACCTATCCAGACGAATTTTAGTCCAAATGTACTGCGTTCATTTCCTGTATTGCATAGAATATTGGAATCTTCGCATACCCTGCTAAGTGCTAGACCTAGACAATTCAAGATTTCGTCTGGGCATTCGCGCAATCTATCTTCTATATCAGAAGCACTGTCTTGGCCGGTTGGAGCAGCAACGGTCGTATAGTATTGGATGAATTGAGGATAAGGAATTGTTATGGACGGGTGTCCAATGCCTGAAAGTACATCGTAAAACTATCATGTTTAGAATAGTCAGATACAGTAATACCTGTAGCAAAAGACACGTCCTGCATCAAACCTTCGACTTGAGGTCTAACGTCTCTTTAGCATGCAAAAAGTAGCTGGAAAAGCTATCGATAAGACCGATGAAATCATAGTTTTGATCATAAGCTAAAGAGGAAAAGATTTATAGTTAGACTTTGTGTGAATGATATCTATAATGTTGGATTGCACGAACCGACATCGGGAAAGTACAGATTCCAGTCAGCGAGAAGAGGGTTGGCTTCTCTTGTAGTACTTTTCTGCAACTGTGACTGTTTCGTTGCCATATCAATCGAAAAATAGAATTCGTGGTTTAATTGAAGGCTCAAAGTAGATCGTTAGAATCCTCAGCGAGTGAGAATGAAGGCCCAGAGGGAATTTGTGCAAAGGGCTACACGTCTGGAGTCTCGACTCAAATAATGATATCCGATTACGGACATCGACGGCAAAATATCGTATATTACTATCTTCTAGGCTATTCCCCTTACAAGGTTGGAATGTAGTTTTACGCAATTATTTGCGCTCATCCAAATTTTCGGTGTCCAAAGGATAAATCAAGATCCTTTATAATGAACTGCATTATTGTAGTATGTTCTTCCGGCCATTCAAATTTGACATTTCAATTCTATAGAAGGCAGCATTTGATTACAATTCCTTTCCCGGTATTTAATAGATGATTCCGCACTTTTGAGCAGTCGGCGACATTGCCGGCTATCGCTGTGGCTGAGACCCGCCTTGAACTGAATTTCTGCCAGGCATCAGAACAACTCTTCTTTTTCATTGATAACATCGTCATGAGTCCAAGTAAACCAATTATAATATCGCAAAAACCGCTGCCTTACGTCAGGACTTCTTGCGACTTTTGTTCGGCAAATGTAGAGTTCTTGCCCCCGACATCCAACGACTCTATCGCTGTCCCTCCAGGTTTCGATGGTTTGTACTTTCATCATCTTGGAAGCTCTTCCTAACGCTTGATTGTAATGCGTCTCTGAATCACCCATTGGGATCTATTCTATATGACAATAGTGGTTGGAATTCAGTGTTGGAATTGTAAAAAAGTCTTCGATGTTGATTTACAAGGAAAGAAGAAAAAAGAGTCGAAAAAATCGGGAATGAAGGTGGGCTCAGGTAATATCTTTTATGTGTCTGCATTGCTTCACTTAATGTTATTTTCAGCAAAAAAATATTAATAAGTTTACTGAAATTTGTTTGAATGTATTATATACAGATGAAAACCCGGTTTCTACGGAGTATTACGACATTTTAGGCATTTCCCCACAGGCTACAGCGGATGAGATAAAAAAGGTAGTGAATTAGCCAAATCTAAATTTTAGTGCCTAGTTTCTAAACAACACTCATTCAACAACTGCAAGGCATATCGAAAGCAAGCACTCAAGTATCATCCGGTAAGGGAGAATCGTTCATTCAGAAATATAATGCTTCTGCCGATCGTGAATGAACTCCTGGACTGACCGTAATGAATAGGATAAGAATGCAGGAAACGAGGAAGCAGAAGAAAAGTTCAAATTGATATCTGAAGCCTACCAGGTATACTGGTCTTGATGTATGATGATTGCAACTTTAAGGTCAACTAAACACCAATTTCGACAATTTAGATCCTATCCGATCCGCAGCTGCGTAAGCGTTATAATGAATATGGAAAACAGACAACAGAGGATTTTGGGTTCGTCAACCCGGAAGAGTTTTTTAAACAGCAATTTGGTGCCTTTCGTTTCGATTTATTTTGATACCATCAATGTCCCACTAAACTAGTTGTCATCTAGGCGGCGAACGGTTCGGAGATATCATTGGTGAAATATCAATTGCCAAAGATTTTAAGGATGCAATGATGGAGGCGGAATCGTCAAAAGAGAACGAAGACCCGAAGGAAAAGGCTGAACGAGAGAAGAAGCTCTATGAAGCACGGATGAAAGAGAGGGAAGAGCGGGTCAACAAATTAGTGGAAAAACTAATACAGAAGTTGAGTATATATACCGAATGTCATTATGACGAATTAGCGGCAAAAGCTTTCGAGGAAATTATTCAGTTGGAAGCGGAGGATCTAAAAGCTGAGAGTTACGGCGTCGAGTTGCTGCATGCGATTGGTTTTACCTATAGCTTGAAAGCTCGGCAGTATCTAGGAAGAAGTGACTATCTAGGGTTAGGTGGAATTTTCCACTCAGTGAAGGAAAAGGTAAAGTGATCAAAATATAAAAAAGCTTGTGAATAGTGGCTGACGACAGAGTTCCCAGTCACATATATTTAGTGAAACGGTCTCGACATTCCGGTCAGCTATTGAGCTTCAGCAGTCATTCAATCAGCTGTCAGATGCGGAGAAAAAGGGAACGGTTTGTATAAGTCGCATTTAGCTGAGCCTTGATCAGATCTGACAAGACATTCAATATAGCTCACTACGGAAGAAAAAACAAAACTAGAGGAGGAAGCAGCCACCAAAGGTCTGAATGCACTATGGAAAGGCTCAAAACTGGAAGTTGAAAGTGTTCTTCGAGACGTATGTGACAAAGCCTTGACAGATCCGAGCGTAAGCAAAGAGACGTTGAAGAAGAGAGCGCAGGCTTTGAAAATTATTGGAAGTGTTTATCAAGCCGTGAAGCCCAACCCGGCCGCAAGTGAGGCTGCAAAATAATAAATTTATAATATTACTTTTAATAATTATATATTCCATTCACTAATCAAAGGTATATAAGAAACGAATTTCTAGAATCGTCAATGGGGAATGATTAAATTTTAGGATCAATGACAAAGTCTGGGCTGGGTAATATGGGATGATTTGGAGGTTTCAATCGCTTGTTGCGAGCGACAAATCGTTGCTCCATATTTCGTATCTGCAATGAAAGTGTCTAATAGTGGTGTTACACTGTATTTATGAGAGTTAACATACCAGAACCGCCATTTTATTATCTCCTTTCGTATCAATAATCTTTGAGGTATGCACTGCAAATAGTCCATTCAGATTAGCAAATACAACATCAGTAAGAACCCGGTCTCCAACAAACAGTATCTCGTGTGGGCCGAATCCTCGATTTCCGAAGTGAGAGAGCAGGGACTTTCCGCCGGCCGGTTTCTGTGGTTACAGGAAGACGCGAGTATATAGAGATTTTCACTGATGATACAGCCGAAACAGATAATTACCTTGTGTTCATGTCGCAGTACATGCACTCCTAAAGACTTTTCAAATCGTTGTGCCTATGCGTCCCCAAAATCATGTTGGTATCGGTTTAGCAGACGGACCATAGAAAAGTGTATCTTACCTGCTTGTGATCGATATCATCGGCACTACCGGCAGAATTAGAATACACAAGAATATTTTCGTTTCCGAATTGGTTTAAACAATTATTCCATGCATGCTGTCGGAATGAGTGTCAACTGTCATTGCGGCCCCTACATTTTCCATGAAAAGGTGGACATAAAACACGAACTTTAAAAGGGTCATGAATAACGTCTTGATAAGGCGCAGTTAAACAATTATCTTTGTCAAAAGCAATGGCTTTAAATCCTGCTGCACGTAATGATTTATAGTTGAGATATCGTATGTCTGTGGTATGCAAGAATTCAGTGCTTTGTTAAGAGCCATTTTCAGAGTCGACATGAAGGATGAGCTTTACCGGGAACAGATATGTGAGGAACAGCGAGAGATGGATTTCTTAACACTCTAAAAAAGTAGAGAACACCAGCGAGGTTGAAACTTTGGACCATCGGTGAAGATTGAGGGAGGGAGGAAATATCGAGAGAGGTGGAGTCGAATTGCGCGGATTCGTCTTTCCTCTGCAAACCCCTATCCAGTCTGCCCACCATATTTAAACATCATGCAAACTCATGGTCATCTCATCAAAACAATCGATTCATTAGATATGTCTCATTTCCTCATGATTTCTCCGGCGAAAAAGTGCAATCTTTCCCACTTTACAACCAGTAGGCACCATCTAACATGTACATTGGAACCTCCATATAGTGCGTGCCCTTCCCCACTTCTTTTCGAATATGCCTATCACTTCTGCAAAGACAAAAGGAATCTTTCTGTCCTAATTATTACACATAACAAAAGAGAATTGGAGAAAAAGCTGAATGTATTACCGAATCTTATGGATAATGAAGAAACCGAAAGCTCCACTCCAGATTACATGGACGTCTTGAAACGAATACATATAAGGTATGCCGATGTATACACTAATATAGATTCGATACTATATCGATTGACAAGTCTTATATGATCAGATATATTCCAGATTTGCGGTCTCTCCGGTTCTTTCTTTCTGCTATGCACGTCACTTCTAATAAGGATCCATTTGACAAGCACCCGATTGGATTAATTATAATTAATGATATGTCTTTCCTAAGCTCCGGTGAAACGTCTGTACACACGATTCATCTTCATTTTCAATTGAATACCACATTTAATAGTTCTTGTGATTACAGGAAGGATTCCGTAATTAAGAGCATAGCTTTACTTAGGGAAACGATGTCATATCTAAGCATGATTGCTCGAAGGTAATTCCTTACATTGATTTTTGACAATACCTGATCTCTTGGCTAATCTCTTAGTCCAGGACTTTGCCAGAATTACCACAAAGCCAACTCATAATTCGGGACATGATTCCGACTTCACAAGAAAGTTTTCATTACTTGTATGAGAGTTACATACAGAACATCCTGGTTTTGCAAGGTGGGTTGTGACTTATCTTACCAATCAAGGAGTAGTCTAAGCTTTTCTTGTTTCTTAGGATCGTTCGATGATTACGATGTAGAAGTGGCAAAATCTCTGCGGTATCTACATAATCCAATCATTGAATTCGAGGAAGAGAGTTGAAAAGAAGTGCATTTGGTGACTATTTAGTAACCTAGATTTAAGTTAAATGTGTGTATATTAATATAGTTCTCGTCAAAATTGGTTCTTGGGCCTAGGTATAAGGCCTCGGTCGTTGTACTTTGAGACTGATCACGTGAATTATGCAAACAAAGATTTGCTGAACCCAAATCAGGATCTCTCGTGGTCATAGACGATAATAGAAATGGCACCGACGCAACCCAAAGTCCATACATTAGTGGTGGACACAGGCCCATTATTCAAAGATCCCTCTCAAATATATCAGCTCGCTGATGAATTTGTCACTGTTCCCGAGGTCATTGCGGAAGTAAGAGACAAGCAGTCTAGAGAACTGGTCGCGGCATTACCATTTGAATTGAAAGTGAGAATACCGAGTGAAGAAGCTATACATGAGGGTAATTTCTTTTGGATTTTATCCTGTTGTCTTCTTTGTTCCCTGATCTAATGAATCTTTCGACCTTTCTTTTGTCGTGAAATCAGTTTCCAATTTCGCCAAGAAAACTGGAGATTACCCATCGCTGTCCATTCCCGATATAAAAGTTCTAGCATTGACATGGATGCTAGAGAAAGAAGCACACGGGACCGTGGAACACTTGCGTAAAGAACCTGTCAGGGTATGTCTGATTGAAATTGACAGATTTCGTGGTGTGACCCTAATTTGCCTGCCACTCTTTAGCCAACCGAGCAACGGGGTTCTCGGCCGGTAATGACGCCCTCACCATCATTAAACACTGATAAAAATAGCAGCGAACCACTTGATGGAAGCAGTGATCCTTTGCCAGAATCAATTCAGCCTGAAGAGAGCGCTGATTCTACGTCTACTACGGATTTGTCTAACGACCTCGCCGAACTTGAAATATCCTCTCCTGATTTACCCGCCAATGAACCTGAATTACCACCTACTCCGACCACTACAACATCTGAAACCCGATTCGCGGCATCAACCAAAAGCCATGTCATACCGTCGCTTCCGGGTTTCGTGACTCCGGCTGATGATGAAGATGATGATGGTTGGATTACCCCCTCTAACGTCAAGAAAATGAAGTCATTGAGCGTAAATGGTGTAAATGTTAACGGTGAGAAAGAAGTCGTGAAAGAACTGAAAGTGGCGTGCTTGACATCTGATTTTGCCATGCAGGTCAGTGATTGCGTGTGAAACATGTTCACTCTATTGTGAAATGCTAACATAATAATTTTGATGTAGAATGTTTTGCTGCAATTCAAACTCAACCTCATCTCAATTGATGGAATTGTGATTAAGCGACTTAAAAATTGGCTTTTGAGGTGTCATGCGTGCTTTAAGTAAGTGGAAAACGTTCAAGTTTATTCTCAATATGTCTGTCGACTTACCGAGCGAATGATCATTGCAGGACTACACACGACTTGTCGAAAAAGTTTTGCCCATTTTGCGGTGGTGGTAATACACTTATGAGAACTTCTTATAGTATTGATGCAAACGGCCAAGTAGTGCTGTATTTGAAAAGAAACATGCAATACAGAGTGCGAGGAACAATAGTATGTAGTCATTCTCGCTCCTCTTCATCTTACCCGGAATCCCCATTGACTCTTTTTGTCACAGTATTCTATTCCAAAGGCCAAGGGAGGTAGAGAATCAAAGGATTTAATATTGAGAGAAGATCAGAAGGAACATGTTAAAGCGTTGAAAAATTATAATCATCATAAGAAGAAAATGGAATCACAAGTAGATGTGTTCGATGCAGATTATGTGCCCAAAATGTTGTTAGGGACTACCAGTAATAAAGGGAGCGGGGGATGGAATGATCTACATGCGCCTAGTTATGGGTATGGTAGGAAGAACCCGAACGAAAGAAGGCGAAAACGAAAATGAATCAATAAATCCTTTTTATCTACTGATTTGGCCTTGAATTGTTTGTGTGCAGCATCTCGTCCAACAGCGGTCCAAATAGATTTTTATTCGAATCGATGAATTGGTAGCAAACCGAATTCAAAGGGCAACTAAGTTGTATAAGGCCTGGGCCATAGACTTAGGGTTAATCGAAGATGCAATGATTGGCCTTGCACACCTTAGTTGCGAACAAATGTGCTAGTGTGCTGTACAATTATGTATATCGAGAACATTTTGTGGCTTATTTTGAAAACTGTCCCACAAGTCTGTAAAATCTTTCTGCGGATCTGACACCTCAATATTGTCATGTCTTATATCATGAAATTCGAAGACCTATATATGATTTGCAAACACCCATCTGCGCTATGGTGTGAATTTTTATTGAAGTAAATTTTTGATACATGCCCGACCGCACGAAAATCAATTTGGACCGCTGTTGAACGAGATGCCGCGCCTAAAAAATTCAGGGTTCGCCCTCAAATTACTTTCGTCAACGCCAAATCAAACGTGGAACAGGCAAATTTTAATTTATTTTGTTACTGTGACTGTTGTTTGAGAGGAGTATCGACGTCCTCTGGAGAACAATGGGGAATGCCGAGAAAGGACCGCAAGTGACTTCTCTTTTAGAATACGGTTTTGGGTAATTTCGCAGACTTTACCAGGCGAGATGGTTAAAACTCACGAAAATGAATTTTTAGAGTTTCTCGTTTGTTCTTCCGATACTCCGCAAAATGAAAGCTGTCTTCGAACCCGAAAACTCAGCAATACGGCGGAAATGCTCCTCCTTCTGATACCATTTTCGTTGAGCGCCATTTTGTATGGACTGGTGGCTTTGCTGTCCTATTCTGCGCTGCAGAAGGAAACAATCGAGTCAAGAGAGCATAGATTCTTCGGGCTACCGATAATTAAATGGAATCATTGGTGTAAAGCGGGAATTGCAATGGGTAATATTGCTTTCTG
Source organism: Paraphysoderma sedebokerense (assembly GCA_025602915.1). Taxonomy (NCBI): domain Eukaryota; kingdom Fungi; phylum Blastocladiomycota; class Physodermatomycetes; order Physodermatales; family Physodermataceae; genus Paraphysoderma; species Paraphysoderma sedebokerense. The sequence continues at coordinate 624,400 of JAHLJZ010000002.1, forward strand.
TCTCATGAGTACTCAGGTCATTTCGTTATATTAACCCAATCGACGATTAGGATACGGTGTACACATGCTTCCCCTTGTTCCGTTTCTCGCATCCTTGAATCAAACGATACTTTTCACATTTTGTCTATCCTTACTTCCATTCTCTGTCGTATACATGGCATTCTCCTATCTATTGTATGAATATCGTACGCCGGAATCAAGTTTAGTCCCGCACTTTGTCCTCAATGTTACGAATGCACATTTTGGGTACTTCTGGTATTTAATAACGCTCGTTTGGATTGCTTTCGGTTCAATCTTCGAGTTTATTGTACTGCGGGAGTTGTTGAAATATCTATATAGTGGTCTTTGGGTCGGTTGGCTGGCGGTCGCGGTCGCGGGATTCTCAACTCTTTTAGCAGGTGTGCTCATTTTGATTTCAATGCCATTCGCAATTGTACCGTTGCAGTTGTTGACACCAATTTACAGCTATACCGTTTTTCGATATCCAGTTCTCGATATCCAAATTGACAGGCTATGTGGCGATTATCGGCACTATGGTTCTGTCATCAATTCTATTGATCGACCCGCCGAGCCACTCTAACACTACCGATGATCAGTCTCGCATTGTGACATCTTTGGATTTATATTTAAACGATTATTTTGTATTATTGTGGTTTTTTACAAGTGTCACATGCTTGTTCTTAACTTTCTCGAGCGTGTATTTTCAAAAAGCTTTCTGTGTCCCCAGAAAGAGAGAACTGTTGAAGGCATCCGTAGCGACAGCTGGCTCATTGTCGTTGTTGATTTTGCTCCTAGGGTGTGTAGACAATAAGCTCTAATAATCTGTCTCATTTGAGCTAAATATTGTTTCAGGTTACCCGCCATAGCGGCAGTATCATCGCTTCCTCTCAATGAAATGCAAAGTCCGATCCGAACTATTGTTATGATGTTAAAAGCAGAATCAGTTCCTAGGTTCACTCTGGATGTTTTCTATTTTCTTCTGGCGTCGCTAGCTATCTACAGTTTATCGTCTCGTCAATTCTCACTCGCTACAATCCTGTATCTTACCGTTTCTCGAGCACCTCCAGACACTTCTGTCAATGTGCAAACTCTACCATCTACAGTTCTGGCAAAACCATCGATTGAGTCGATCGTGGATTCGGAACCAACCACAGATAGCAGCATTCGCTCTTTCCCGCCTGAGCTTCCGCCGGCTGTAGATTCTTCGGTTGAAGTACCCAATGATGTGGTATGTGCCTATAATTTTAGAGCTCTGAAGTTATATTACCCCATGCTTACAAACCTGATACAGATTGTGCCATCGCCTTTAGCTCAACCGGAACCGACACACCAAATACCTGAGACTCAGGTATTCGGGGATGGATTGGGGAACCATCATTCGGTGACAACCGAGCCAGTTCTACGAAGCCGTAACCCAACCAGCGATGAAAGAAGGGTGAATACTCTGTTCCCTAGCATTAATGTAATATCAGGCTGCGGTATCATTGCATTCGGTTGGTTCAGTGAGTACATTCTGAGAATACTTGATTTTCTGACCTAGTTCTAATATTGATTGGTTGATTAGCACCACCAGAGTTTTTATCACTGTATTTCACCATTATATATCGACTCTCACTCCCACTTCCATCTATTTTACTCGTTTCAATGTATTCACACTTATATTTAACTCGTCACGCGAAGCCGAATTCTACAAGTCAACGATTCTTGTCCTCTTTTTACTCACGGCATATGTCATCCACTTCAAGATCTGCCATTCCTACTAGTCTTCTATTCGTGGTTTACATGACGTCTCTATTATCTCTTCTCATATCCGTTCTCGCTCTCACCCACAATTTCATCCTGCTGTCTTATTCTATTGTGGATGTATTTTTACCTGGTTCAAAACTTGCACGAACTGATATGTGGCATTTATTTTATATGGACATGGTTCAATTAAGTGGTTGCCTTCTTGGTGCTGTTTTGTGGGGAATATGCGATTACATCATTAGAAAGCGTCATAACCCAGGGTCGTTAGATACAATTTCAGCTTCTCAGAATATCGGAAAAGAAGGAGATAGTACAGGTATTGCTTACCTCCCGCCCTCTACGTCATGTAAATGTATTGCGCCTGGTGCCGAACCAGATGCCAAAATTGATCATCGTGACGGATGTATAGCAATCGATATTCCGGATCCACCAAATATAGCCAATCAAGTCACGATCAATCCATCCGAAATACCGTTAGCGTCTCCCCAACTTCCAGATCTTGAATTTCCGTCATTACAGCGAGAACTATCAGATGTGATAGGAAGTTCAAGTGATGATCGTGGTGATACTTCATCTTCAGATGCTAACAGTCAAGCGACTGGAATGTCTGCATGGAGTTGGCATCGCTCTAATACATCCAGCAGAAAGAAAGCTAGAGCGGCGAAACGGTTAGCTGCAGGAGAAAGACAGCGTCCAGTTAATTTAAATCGTCAAACTAATTCTGTCATTTTACGAGTTCTGACGGCGTTTAAAGCTAGAGAACAAGGTGCTCAAACAAATGGAATTGTCAATGCCACTGCCCCAAGGGAACAGTAGATACAATGGAAAGTCCAAAAAGAAAATTCTATCGTTTTCGTTGTAAATAATATGATAATAGTGTAATGCATAACAATAATCCATGTAAATATCATAGGAAAAATGAATATTGAGAGAAATTATCGAATTTTAATTAAACAAAATTATGGAAAATTTATTTCCTTTTTCTCAGATTCAGATTATGAGACAATTTGTTGATTTTAGCGTAGTGTTAATATCCAGAGTACCGCGCCGGTACTCCTTGCTACAATACGAATTCATGATACCGCATTTATAATTTTGGTTTCTTTTGCATGGACTTGAGGACTCCATCGACTAAAGAATTGAAGATAATTAGGTGGAGTCACAACGATGAAAGACAGTTCGAGCCGGAGATACTCACGTTTAGTCGCCAACATAATTTGTCCTCTCACTTTTAATTTACCAGACATGAACGCTTTCTGACCTGTAATAGAAAATTAATATATGAGTCGCAAATCCATAATGCACCCAATAAAATGAAACACAAACCATTCAATTTTCCTTGCGATAGATCGACGAAGTCTTTATCGGCGAGGATCATGGTAACGTCAGCCTTTGATTTTGAAGGTCCAAGGTAAGCATCGCCCTTTCCGTTTTTAAGATCGAGAGTAAAGGATTGAGTTTTTCCCTCGCCATTTTTGAGATCGAATTGGTAAATTGCTTTGGTCTGTTATGGGCGGAAAAGTTAGAAATGTTTCCAAATCCGAACATAACAAATGTATTTTTTGACAATATCAACCTTTTGAACAATTCCTTCACGTTCTTTCGCCGGAGAAGAATCCAGTCCTGCTTTAATTTGAGAGAATACGCTGGAAGAAAGGAAACCAGGAGCTTGAATGGCGGCACCACCGGCTGGGGCAGCAGCAGCGGGAGCAGCAGGAGCGGCACCACCTTGAAGAGCGTTCTTAGTATCTGCGGGCGCAGTTTTGAGAACAGTATCAAGTCGCATAGCCATCCTGAATATGGATGTTAATTAGGAAGGCTTAAAAGCAATGAGTTCAGGTGTCGAGCCTACATACATAAGATTGCCCTTGACTTTTAATTTTCCTTGCATGAAAGCTTTCTGACCGTTCAATTTTCCGGTGGCCAAGTCAACAAAGGTTTCATCACCCAAACTGATAACAATGTCTGGCTTGAAAGATGGTTTTCCGAGGAAAATGTTGCCTGTTCACAACCAAAATGATAGATTAAAAGACGTCCTTTGTAGAAGCCAGCAGCAGGAATGAACGTTACCTTCTTTTTTAAAGTCAATAACCCATGTTTTTACTTCACCAGCGGAGTTCTTGATATCGAATTGAAAAATGGCATTGACCTACACACATCCACATTCGGTTCCATCCAATACGTAAACAGAAAAGCGATCGCGTGTTAAAAACATGAGGTCTATCAGAGTTTTCACAACCAGTTACTCGAACCCAGGTGCACAACAAGTCTGGAAATTGCACCAAGAGTGAGAGCAAACTGTGCAATTCTGGAACGAACCTTCTTGAGGTAGTCTTGCTTCATGTCAGCAGAGACTGTGGTAATATTTTGTCTGATAGATTCGAGGAGCTCACCGCTCTTGAAGCCAGGGACAGCGACGGACATTTTGCTTTAGGTTAGATTAGAGGAGAGAAGAGATAGTGGGAGTGCGAGGATGTGCGATGGGAGTTGGGAGGGAGGAATGATGACGGAGGTTGAATTGGGCAAAGTCATTGTTTGAGGCGGACGTGGCGGCATCAGCGACTCAACCTGAAATTCCGCTTTATTCGCGCGGCTGGTGTCGGATTGTGAATGTGTGAGAGTGTGGAGATGAATGGATGCATTCTGTCCTCTCATCCATGGTGAGGAGCATCTTATTCTCGGCATCCACAATCTTGTGCAGTTGGTGTCACTCAACGACGTAGTATTCTCGGCTATTTCCATTACTCCGACAATAACCTCAATCTTTTCTCAGTCCGGCGTGCTCACGGCCCACTTATTGATTGAATACTCTAGACGGCACATGCTTCCAGACTCCATTATTGGATTTAAGACAAATTTTCATATGCTCTTCTGTCAAATTCGAGCTTAATTTAATGTTCTAAGTGCGAGCATTCAGCGAGGTGTAACTAGGCGCTCATCGCAGGACTTTTAAGTTTGTCTGCCTACCGTCTTTCACACAATTGTAATGATGCGATTTAATCCAAAATTCATCCATGGCGCCTGTTCACATTTTACTAATGTCTAATAATTTCTGGTGATGGGCGCCAACTAGATCATACGTCAAATTTTAACTTCGGTAGCGTCTGAGAACCCCCAGTTTACTTCCATTTACATGAACAAATTTAATTAAAATGGAATTACCTTACCTAATCCTCAGAGGGGAGATCGGAATTAAAAATAATAAAAATTCAAAATATGGAGCAAAAAGGGTGCAAGTCTTCAAGATTGGCAGATCGGGCGAGTATCCAAATTACCTCTGTATCTGGTGTCCAGGAATTCTGTGGTCATTTGCAGGGCCATGCTGTCGTTTGACCGAATGAACATTTCTTTCTGCTAAATGATCCGCAATCCGATAAAAGTGTGGTAATTCTGACGAATTGATCGAAAAGAGAGAACATCTCTAAACGCTCACAAGAACAAATGTTCATGTACTAATAAATTTGTTAATTATTCAACTCCCAATGGACATATCTGAATATGAAATTGATGTTTGTTTACGTGATTAGAGCACAACCCGGCACCGACCGAGATTTCGTCACCTCATCAACAACATTGTACCAATTCAGATCAGCTAGTATTTATTTGAACTGTCTCTATTTCTACTACATCTATCAATTGTCATCTACTGCAATCGCCCAGACATGCCACCCAAACGAAAAGCCGCCGCCAAATCAGCTACAACAAAAACTTCACCAAAACGAAGGAAGCCGTCCCAATCTGCAGTGAGTTCAGGTGCTAAAAGAGGAAAAACAACCAAGTGAGTTTCGTTGCTAAATTATCTATTCATATATTGGCTGTCCTTCTCTTCCATTCATTATAAATCTTCAAAAGTTAAAAAATTTGATGTGTGGTGGTATTTCAAAGTCTGGTTCGTCCCTCAGACCGCTGACCTTCCAGCTCTGCGATGATTGTCGCTTTGTGTTGTAAATTTATCATTAGGGCGAAAGAAAATCTAGGAAATTTTAGTTATGAGCGCTGCGAAAAATGGTTCCAAGAGTTTCTGTTAGGTAATTCTTGATCTTGTCAATCACTGGCCACGTTCAACACCTTACCCCTATTCAACTTGATCAACTTTTAGACGACGACGAGCCTGGCAGAATTGGGCCTGACGGCATCGAAAAGCTATGTGAAGATCTGGTGATATCGGTAGAATCTGTAAGCTGATTTTGGCTTTCACAAAGGGTATTGTTCTTGTCGTAACTTGATTCTCCAAATTATAGATGGCCATCCTGATACTGGCATGGAAGTTAAATGCGGATGAGATGGGATATTTCAGTAAGCAGCAGTGGCTGCTGGGAATGACGAAATTAGAGTTCGTTTATCTGCATAATCCACAGTGTTGCATGGAGACATGTAATGATATTCTGTTTGTAGTGTCGATTCCACCGCCAAACTACAAACACTCTTACCAAAGCTTCAAGCAGCTACCATTCGCAATTCTTCCGATTATAAAGAACTTTATCGTTTTTCGTTTTTGTTCGCAAAGAATAAAGATCAGAAATCACTTGATCTTGAATCTGCTATTGCCATGTGGGAGGTTCTTTTCTCTCCGATTGCAAATTACCATGAAAAGATTAGGCGATTTTTGCAGTTCCTTCAAGTAGGTTTGCTCAGAAGTATGTCAATATGGTCTTATTTGATCTCTTATATTGACTCTTTGCTGTGGGAATATAGGGAAAACGGCCGGTAAAAGTTATTAACAAAGATCAATGGATGTCGGTTCTCGATTTTGTTCAAACTGTTGAGCAAGATTTATCCAATTATGATATCAGTTCGGCTTGGTACGTACCCTTTTTGCTTTCAAGTTTATGAAAATATTCTCATACGTACCTTGTTTGTTCAGGCCAACCTTACTGGATGAATATGTAGAGTGGGCCAATTCGAGTGGAACCGACGGATGCTCATGAAGCATCATATCGGGTCATAACATATGTAATGATCATTGTTGTAGCATACTTCAACCTTTGTACAGTTTAATCTTAGAATGTAATGAAATTATTTTTCGTATGGAAAAGCACAAGTCCCCATGCGACGAAATTGACTGCATGGAAGTTGAGAGTAAATTTTCATACGAGGGCCTTTCATGTGGCCAACAGCCCGCGAATTTCCACCCTCGGATCTGCCTCAGACCCCGACGTTCCTACCTTCCGCCATTAACTTGATCTCTTCCGCACATCGTTTAACGTCATCAAAAGCTATGATTCCTTCACGCCGTGTAGCCGCTATTGCCGCTCAACTCTCCCGTCCCCTTTTGGCCGCCCCGACTGCAGGATACGCAACATCTTCCTCCTCCAACCCGCCCTTGAAGCCAATCAAACATGTTGCTGTTTACGGGAGTGGTTTGTTATTCTGTTTCTGCCACTTGAATCAATTCGGCGTGGCGCTATGGAGGCCATCATTTAAACGTACTGACAGAAACCTACTTGTTTTGGTACCGTGTTTACTGTGGCGGAATATATTACTGTATTGGCTTATTGATGCAATGTAGGTTTAATGGGCGCTGGTATTGGTAAGTATAAGTTTGATTCATAGTTTAATTCTGTCTCATAACTAGTCAATGAAATCTTCCCAAATTTTCAATGACGAGGGAATTGTAAGCAAATTATTTGTCGTTTGCGTAATTAACAATTACGTTGTCCCTGTCTTATTTGGTACAGTTCAAGTGGCAGCAGCCAGTAATTATAAAGTCACAATGGTAGATCTCAATCAAGACATGCTCAACAAAGGCTCCAATATCATCATGAGCAGCCTCAAACGGATCGCCAAGAAATCACACCCCGACAACCCAAACCAACTCATCGACAGCGTCATGGCGAATATCTCGACTTCAACTTCCCCACTTGATGCAGCTGCTTCCGCCGATTTAGTCATTGAGGCTATCGTAGAAAACTTGCAAACAAAACAAAAGCTGTTCAAAACCTTGGACGAAGTTGCTCCAGCCCACGCTATTTTCACTAGCAACACGTCTAGTTTGCCCATTGGTGACATTGCAAAGGCTACCAAGAGATTGGATAGATTTGGTGGATTACATTTTTTCAATCCCGTCCCACAAATGAAGCTGGTTGAAGTAATAAAAATAAAAGAGACTCGGAAAGATGTCTTTGACGCCTTGATGGAGTTTTCAAAGAAGTTGGGCAAAGCTCCAGTAGCTTGCAAGGACACTCCGGGGTATGTTTGCTTGGTTAGATTGAACTAAATTGCACCCTTTTCCAAAATCAACCTAACATTGTCTCGTTAGATTCATTGTGAATCGCCTTCTTGTGCCATACATGATGGAAGCTTTCCGTCTTGTCGAACGCGGTGATGCCAGTTATCAAGATGTTGACACCGCCATGAAACTTGGCGCGGGATACCCTATGGGTCCCTTTGAATTAGCCGTACGTGATTTAAAATTTTATGGAAAAGAATTACTAGTTGTTTCTGACTTTACGTTTCCACAATCTTTCTTTATAAAGGATTATGTTGGTCTTGACACCACGAAGTTCATCGTAGATGGATGGTATAAATCTGGTAAAGGTCTTGTCGGGAATGACCTTGTCGCCCCAGTGAAAATTTTGGAGGAAAAAGTGGCCAATGGACATTTCGGCCGAAAGAGCGGAAAGGGTTTCTATGATTACTCTGGATTGGGAGGAGATAAACCTGCAAAGAAGTAGGTTCGATGCGTCAGGTCTATCATTGACGTTGCACTGCCGATAGCGAATATATCTTGGATTTGAAATAAATTAGAAGATCGATCATTCATATTCTTGTGTAGGGTTTCCATTGTCTGAAAAATCAATTAGATTCATTGGTGTGTAGTTGCACAAAGTTACTCACTCCCAAAATTCTTATATAAAACTCCGCTCATGCGGGCCAAGTCTGGCATCTTTTCTTGGACTGGCTTCCGTTTTTGGCGTCATTTGGGGTTTTAATTTCCTGCATATATTTAAGAAGCAAGCTCCAATTTCAATTCGGCCTATATTTCCCAATTTATTCTGTGTTGTTTGCCAACACATGGCTGCATCTATCCAATCTCTAAGTCTATCCAACCTGCCAGACAGCGCGGGAAAGTTGGATAGCGCCTTCTCGGAAGGGAGCTCTAAAAATTCTCGACAGTCATTACAAATACCTAAATGCAATCCCGCAGTTTATCAAAATTACCGTTTCATGGAATTTGAATTGACGACACCATATCGGAAGGCTTTGGCGACACTCGTCATGGTCATTTTTTCCCCCGTTTTTTTCGTGCTTTTGATAACCTCGTACAGTATCCGGCTGTTAGAATATTTGTACGATTACTCTCTATTCAGAGATATTTACCATTTTTCTAATTCAACCCCCACGTTTTCACCGCCTTTATTTCCGCGCGGCCCTCCGTTAATCCGGAATATTCCTAGGCTCGAGGCTATGCAGTTCGACTGTATTAAAGTCCCATATTATATTTTTCGAATGTTTACTTGCTCTCTTTTATTCTTTATTCAGGGTGGGCTAACATGTAAGAAGATTCGCTGTCTCGATGACGAGGAGTTCGGGGATCATGTAGCGAATACGTTGTTCAGCCAGTATCTGGTAAAAGAGCAGAAAGAAGACGGAGTTCATTTCGTTTTAAATCTACATGAAGTATCAGATATGAAGACATTTAACGGACTATTTTCGTGCGGAACTGAGACGAGGTTTAAAATGAACGATAGCGGCAAACTTGAGCCAATTTCAATTACAGTGCTCAATAACGGTTCTACTCTTACCCCTTCGTCACATCCTTTAAAATGGAAATTATCAAAATTATTTGTAATGCAGGGATTAGCATACACCGCATTTGCTTGTCGTCATCCTCGATTGCATTTTCCATTCGACACTGTTTGTCTTGTTACAAAGCGTATTTTACCGCCAAATCATCCCTTATTCAAGTTGTTAAACCCTCATTTTCGGTTTTCTTTGCCGCTGAATTTTAATGTCCTCACCAGCCGTTTAACCTCGACAATCTATCCTGGATGGTATAAACCTTACGCTGCAGCAGCTTGTGACTCTTCTGAGTTACTGAATATTATGGATAAAGGATTCAAGGATTGGTCCTTCCCAATGGGTCGGCCTCCTTTGAATCCGGAGTTTCCATACGATTACTCCTTGTTGCAATATTACGAATGCATTCGACATTTTATTCAGAAGCTTCTGCCATATATACCAGTAGATGACTTTGTTATTTCTTGGGCTAATCATATACATAGCCAGCTGCGGGGTTTTCCGTGCGGCACGGACATCGTCAAAAATGAATGGATGTTGGTGAACGCACTAACTACTATTATCTTTACAATTTCGATCCACCATCATGCTGATCACTATTCTTTCAGTCATTTGGATCAAAGAGTGCTACCGTTAAGACTCAGAATGCCTCCGCCTAGTGAAGGAACATGTATTTCAGAACTGAATGAAAATGAGCTGATGACTCGCTATGATTTTTTCAAGGTAACTAAAATTCGGCCGAATAAATTTTGTAATTCCAAAGGATTAAACTAACGAAATGTACTCAAAATTTTTGTAGCAAATCAATTTTCAACAAATTAGTGCGTTTCCTGGAATACCTGCATTTCCGTTGTTAACCATGGATACGAAATTGATTAACGTTAACTACAAGTTTTCGCGTCCGGAAATGACACAAATACAAGAAGAATTTAAGTCTGACATAAAGAGATTAGCAGCAACTTTAGAACATCACTTTGGCACACTATTGCCTGTTGATGAAATGGTTTGTAGCACAGAGTTTTAATATGCATCAGTTGCATAGCTACTCTGCTAGCGCCGCTCTGGTTGGAAAAATAAAATGGGCCACAACTCGTCTTCGGCGGAAGATGAAATAAAGATTTCCTACTTTCAAAATTCATGTCATAAATTTGTAGTTATTTAGGATTCACATGTGAACAGTTCCTATTCTCAATAGACTCTTCTGTCTCTGGTCAAAACAGTGTATCTCTTTGCTCCCGACTGTTTCCAAACTCTGGTTTTTGGTTCAGGGGGATTCTTAATCCCAAAGATAGAATATTCATTTCCGACTATCGAACAAAAGATAATAATCAAACGTTGATGATTATCAGAAACCCGACATCAGATTTACAATTTGAACCATTCCAAATATCTCGATAGAGTGACGATGAAAGAAATTTGTACAACTTCTGCAGAACGAAGTCTGATACTGTAGGGTCCATTCTGATATCTGGTGATGTGGGAGGGATGAAGGAAGATTGTTTTATCGAACGAAAAAATCTGGTGTTCTAACATATCATATGTTTCCCATAATAACACGGCCGGGCCGACCGCCGCGCCCGTCGATATTCCGCTCGATGTAATATCGACACTTGATAAGAAATTGACAATTATCAACTTTTTACGAATTGCTTTCTGCTCGCACATGCCTACTCTCGTCCCAACACTGAGCTTTCTTAATCTGCCAGACAATGCGGAAAAACTTATGGACAGCGCTTACTCAGGTCCAGGTTGGGATTCTCCACATTTGAATAATTCACCACAAATTCCAAAATGTAATCCCGCAGTTTATCGAGACTATCGTTATATGCAATTTGAATTAGCGACACCATATAGGAGGGCTCTAGCCACATTCACTATGGTCATTTTCTCCCCTTTATTTTTGGTGCTTTTGGCAATTTCATACACCATTCGGCTGTTGGAACATTTGTACGAATACTCTGTTTTCAGAGATATCTATCATTTCTTCCATTCCACTCTCTCTTTCACTGCACCTTTAGTCCCGCATGGTCCCCCATTGGTGCAGAATGTACCAAGTCTGGAACTTATGCAATTCGATTGTATTAAAGCACCGTATTATATATTTCGATTGTTTACTTGCTCTCTTCTATTTTTCATTCAAGGAGGGTTAACTTGCCAGAAAGTCCGTTGTCTGGATGATGAGGAATTCGGAGATCACATAGCAAACACATTATTCAGTCAGTATTTGGTCAAAGAAGAGAAAGAAGATGCTATATATTTTCGTTTGAATTTGAGTGAAGTTTCTGATATAAAAACTTTCAACGGCATGTTTGCATGCGGTACCGACACACAGTTTAGAATGACCGACAGCGGCAAACTCGAACCAATCTCGATTACAATGGTCAATACTAGATCTACCTTCACTCCATCGTCTCATCCACTCAAGTGGAAATTGGCCAAGTTATTTGTCATGCAAGGATTAGCATATATTACAATTTCTTATCGTCATCCTCGATTACATTTTCCATATGATACTGTTTGTCTCGTTACGAAACGAATCTTACCACCCAATCATCCATTATTCAAACTGCTAAACCCTCATTTTCGATTTTCTTTACCTCTGAATCTCAACGTTCTCACTAATCCTTTTACCTCAGCAATTTATCCTAAATGGTATAAAACGTATGCGGCCTCAGCCTGCGATACTTCTGAATTACTGAAACTAATGGATAAAGGATTCAAAGATTGGACCTTTCAGATGGGCCGGCCTCAATTGAATCCTGAATTTCCATACGACTATTCCTTATTGCAATATTACGATTGCATTCGAAATTTCATCCAAAGATTACAGCCGTATATACCGCTGGATGATTTCGTCATCTCGTGGGCCAATAATATACATTCTCATCTTCGAGGATTTCCTAGTGGTTTTGATATCTCTAAGAATGACGGGTTGTTTGTAAACGTACTCGCGACTATTATTTTCACGATTTCAATCCATCATCACGCAGACCATTACTCGTTCAGCCATTTTGATCAAAAGGTAGTACCTTTTAGACTCAGGGTGCCTCCACCTAGTGAAAATTCTTGCATCACCCAACTGAACGAAAATGAGTTGATGACCCGTTTCGACTTTTTTAAGGTACCCATATAATAATTAAGGTTATTGGTTTTTATTGTGCTAACTTGATACTCTGTAGCAAATAAGTTTTCAGCAAATTGGTACTTTTCCAGGAATGCCTTTATTCCCCCTGTTAAGTATGGATACAAAATTAATTCACGTTGACTACGGATTTGCTCATCCTGCAATGACTCAAATTCAAGAAGAGTTTAAGACCGACTTAGCAAAAACAGCAGCTACATTGGAGCGCCACTTTAGCAATCTACTTCCGCTTGATGAAATGGTTTGTAGCACGGAATTTTGATCTGCTTTAGCCTGATTGTAAAAAGTCAGCCAATTACCGTACGGAAAAATTTGGTCTTCGTATTATTGGATGGGACGTAGAACTTATTTCTACTAAAAACTTTCAATAAATGTATCCTGAAAATTTGTTGTCTGTTTTATTGATTCCAACCATTATCTCCGCTGGCATTCAGCTGAACAATGCATTCTGTCTGGTGTACAACTCGCGTTTTCGCACACTTGCAAATGAATCATGTTTATTTCACTTTGCGAAAAATTTCTTATATAAAAATATGCAGAGAATGTTATTGTTAATGCATACATGTAGTTGCTGTTTGTCAAGGAGTAAAGAAGCCGCAAATTTTGACGAATGGAATTTATGATGGAAGAGATTATTCAATTGCGACCTGATGTATGGGTAATCTATTAATTTATGCTTTGCAATGACCTACGTATTGTGGCTTCTAGCGTGTACGGGACAGTAAATTTGCTAACTGAATGATTTGATTCATTTAGTGGAACATATTTCTCGAACATGGCCCGCGCCCCTGAAAACTTTCATATGTTTCCTGGAAATCTGGTCACCTCAAGAGGGCCACCCAGACTCGAACATGGATAAATCCTGTATCTTCTTTCCGCTTGTTACTTGGCATCATTCGAGTATTTGCGACCGAATTAACTCATTCAAACAGGTTTAATATCACGAAGTAGCTCTCACTTTGTTGTGCAATTTGTCCACGCCTGCCTCTTATGCAATCTCTGAGCTTGTCCAACCCGCCTGACAACGAGGGAAAATTGGATAGCGCCTTCTCAGAAGGAACTTCTGAAGTTGCAAAACATCCAGTACAAATACCGAAATGTAATCCAGCGGTTTATCAAGACTTTCGTTGCATGCAATTTGAATTGGCGACACCATCTAGAAAGGCCCTGGCAACCTTTGTCATGGTCATCCTTTCCCCGGTATTCTTGGTGCTTTTGATAGTATCATATAGCATTCGCCTATTAGAAAAAGCCTACGAAAATTTTTTATTAAGAGATATATATCATTTCTTCCATTCTACTCTCTCTTTCTCAGCGCCTATATTTCCGCACGGTCCTCCTTTGGTGAAGAATGTTCCAAGTCTCGAAGCTATGCAGTTCAATTGTGTCAAAACGCCGTACTACATATTTCGAATGTTTACTTGCGCTCTTCTATTCCTCATTCAAGGCGGGCTAACATGTAAGAAAATTCGTTGTCTCGACGATGAGGAGTTCGGGGATCATGTAGCGAATACTTTGTTCAGCCAATATCTGGTGAAAGAGCAGAAAGAAGATGGAGTGTATTTCGTTTTAAATCTGCGTGAAGTATCAGATATGAAAACATTCAATGGACTGTTTTCATGCGGAACCGAGACGACTTTTAAAATGAACGATAGCGGTAAACTTGAACCGATTTCAATTACAGTCATCAATAACGGTTCTACCTTTACCCCTTCGTCTCATCCTTTAAAATGGAAGTTGTCGAAATTATTTGTAATGCAAGGATTGGCCTATACTACCTTTGCTCTTCGCCATCCATTGCTGCACTTCCCGTTTGACACTGTTTGTCTTGTCACGAAACGGACATTACCGCCTAATCATCCCCTATTCAAGCTGCTGAACCCTCATTTCCGTTATTCGTTGCCATTGAACTTTAACGTCCTTACGAATCGTGTTACATCTACAATCTATCCTGGATGGTATAAACCTCACGCGGCAGCAGTATGTGATTCTTCCCAATTATTAAATATGATGGATAAAGGATTCAAAAATTGGTCCTTTCCTATGGACAGACCGCAACTAAACCCTGAATTTCCGTACGACTATTCGTTATTGCAATACTACGAATGCGTCCGAAAATTCGTCCATAAACTGATTCCCTATATTCCATTGGATGATTTTGTTATTTCTTGGGCTAATAATATACACTCTCAACTTCGAGGGTTCCCTTGCGGCAGTGACATCGTCAAAAATGAATGGATGTTGGTGAACGCACTCACAACTATTATTTTCACAATATCAATCCATCATCATTCGGATCATTACTCCTTCAGTCATTTAGATCAAAGAGTGTTGCCGTTAAGACTCAGAATGCCTCCGCCGAGCGAAGTATCTGTAGTTACAGAATTGAATGAAAATGATTTAATGACTCGTCTTGATTTCTATAAGGTACCTTTAATGCCGGCTTGAACATAGTTTCTCTACGTGTTTGTACTAGTTCTGACACATTTACCAACCTGTAGCAAATTAATTTTCAACAGATAACTGCATTTCCCGGAATCCCTGTATTTCCACTTTTAACGATGGATACAAAGCTAGTTAATGTTAACTATAATTTTTCACATCCTGAAATGACTAGAATCCAAGAAGAGTTTAAGGCAGACTTAAAACACACGGCAACAACTCTAGAACACCACTTTGGCCCCCTGCTGCCTCTTGATGAAATGGTTTGTAGCACTGAATTTTGAATCGAGAACATTGAACATGGTCCGATAGCAAATTAGGGTAGGATGTTGGTACAAAGAGTATTAAATAATTAATTGCGAATAATCATCCAATATTTGGCCATCTTGTGTATAAATATATTTACAGTGATAATACTTGTCCTATTGTTGCTTGCTCCTTCTGTGAATTGTCGAGCTGCTTTATTATTCTGTTCTTCTGCAAAGTCGCGTTTTCCACCAGGACGCCGCGTCTTGCCTGCAGCGAACCGGACGAATCCCACACTACGAAGAAAACCGTCGTCTCATCCAAACCATGGCGCAACAGCTACGCAACGCATTAGGAATGCCGAATTTTAAATCTGTCAGTATGGTTGCAAGAGACCAGCGAATTAAAGAAGCTAAGAACTTTGCTGATAGAAGTTGTCAGAGAGACCTCACAAGGGATAGAAGTTATCTTGAACGAAAAGAAGCAAAATTAGTATGTTGATAACCTTGTCATTGCTTGAGTGGTACACCTAATCGGTAGAAACAATTGCTGCAATTGTAATGTTTATTAGAGGTCATTTGTTATAGATGATGCTAACATTTTACATGATGTTTATTCTCATTGCACAACGCTCCGACATTGCTCTATCACACAACGACACTTCGAATTCCAACTCCCATCCCCACACATATCTGACTATTTCTATAGCTTGCGGATATTAAAAGACATGCATTAAAAGGCGACCTTCACGGAGCTCGACTGCTCGCAAAACAAATAGCAATCTATCGTCGAATTTCGGAACGTAATTTCGAAGCATCAGTAAGTATAGCGACTAAAATGCAAATGATGTCATCCAATCATAAAGTAAATCAAGCAGAGATGGAGGCAGTTAAAGGAATTTCATACGCTAATGCGAATAGAACTGTATTCGGTGTTGAAATGAAAGAACAAAAAGCAGCGATGAAGATGGAAGAATTTGAAACCATGGAGGATATAAGTAGGTTCCCCCTATCAGACTCTCGCTATTCTTTTTTCTTGTATTTGAATCCTTTAACACAGGTTATATTCTCTAACTGCTATTATCCAATGTTTTAGTGAACGAAGGCATGGACGAAATTTACAATCTTGACTGGGCAGATCCATCGCAAGAAGGGGCTTCTTCCAGCAGCAATAAAATCAAGAGTGCTACGGTTTATGAAATCGAAATTGACTCAATTATGAATCAAGCTTTAGATCCGAAACGATCGCGAGAATATTTTAACTACCATATGGATGATACGTCTAAGGTGAGCAATGACCTCCTATACTGAAGATTCGTAGCAACTTGAACTTTGAACTTACATAAATATTTAGACGAAAGCGAAAAGAGCCCTTCATTTTCATCTCCTTGATTCACCAACGACATCTTGTACCATCTACATCGACACTTTGGATCTCTCAGTTGACATGGTCAAACGAGCCATTTGCAAGGATCCTTTCGCGATTCAGCAGTTGAATCTACATATTCCGAATCCGAATGCCAAAGGAAAAGCGAGTGCACTAGTTGGAGCTGCGAAACCATTTGCGATTGGTAAATTGGTGGACGGAGAGTTTCATGCGTTATGTATCAGTGCAAGCTTGAAGGGAGAAGGTGTTAGGGTATGTCTTTCTGCCTCTTGTATTCAAAGATCTTAAATTAACATGCACGGATTGTTTAAATCTATATTTTACTCAGTCCGGTGATGTCCTTTACATTATGCCAAATTCATCCTAACCACACGTTGCGTCCTTTGAGATTATGCGACATAGTAGTTTTAATATCGCCCATAAAACGTTGCTTCAGTAGTATTTACTATAATAACCATTATTCTTTTTGTGCTAGTAATACTCTTGCGAATATACTGTGGAATTATCCCTGGATCATATGACAATGTCTGCTCACCATGTTTTGAGAGCATTCACAATTCCATTGATTCAAAAATTAAATTGAGTTTCCATATTCATCGATTCATCTGAAGAACTCAGCCATGAAGCGTATGCTAAGAAAAGCCGCCTGCTGTACGAGCTCTGGCGTGGGGGACCAAAGAAAACATTTATAAATATGAGGTTTATTACGGTTATATATATTCAATTAATCAATACGTAATCGGCTATTATATATCAATACCAAATTAACAAACGATTATACATAAGTATACTCTAAATATTTCGCGTAATTACTTATATAAACAAAGCATGCATTTCTTGAAACTACAAATCAACGTTCTCAAACTGCTGCTTTTTGGAGGTCTTGATTAGACTTGGACACTTCACCACTTGCTAGTTGTTGTAATTTGACGGAACTGGCTGCATTTTTAGATGGGTGTGATGGGTGTGATAGCGGATGATGAGAATTTCTTGTATTACTCGCAGTGGAGCGGACATTCTGCGGGTACAATATTTCTGTCATGACAAGAAACTAAAGGAGTTAAAGAAGATGTAAGTGGGAGGTGTTACGAATCCATCACATAAAGGTACATCTGTTAGGACGTGATACTCACGGCGCCGGTAGATCCGGTTGAATATAATTTAATAAAAATATCTAATAAAAGTTTATCAAACATTTTTAGACCGACTGCATCAACATTGATTGATCCGAGACCTTTAAAGCGCCAGTCGTTAATTTCAAATGCAAAAGATATATTTAAGATAACTAGCGCGTAATTAATAGATAAAGTCGTTCACACGTACCAATGACATCAAGCGTATTCAAGATGATAAAGTAAACATTATATTGCATATGGTGTCTTAAGATTGCAACACCTGAAAACCCGTATGCTGAATCTTGGATTGAGTTTTGAAGACGGAAGTGGACGACAGTACTTAAACAGGCAACCATGAATGTTTCTGCGTGGTAGAGGAATTGAGGAGCAATAGTACTGAGAAGTTTGTTGGAAATAAATATGTACTGAAGAAGCCTTTGAAAATTTAAAAAATGAAGATTAATTATAATCTTTATCCATTGACGGTTGACTGATATGAATGAACTTACGGGTACAAGCAAACACTGATGATGGCCCAAATAGAACACACCCTGGATTCGCGGCTGCTGACAAAAGCTTTTTTGAGTCCAATTTGTGTGCCTGGTACATATATTGGTTTTTAATAATAAGCATTATCGATGATCTTTATGCTGAACTTAAAGACTCACCAGTGTGGGACCAGAAAGCAATTAAAAGAAAGGAAGCGGTACTTTTAGTACAGTACGTCAAACTTAACAGTCTGTGAAGGGTAAATTGGAAGAAAGTGAGCATTCAATCAGGTTAGTGTTCATGGACCACGACGATAATTAAATTTCTTACGTGTTTGTCGCATCCAAGAGAATTTTGTTCTCGGGGGAGTAATCCTTTCCTTCTTTCGTCACACATTTCTTTAATATTGAGTTATAACTGTACCCTTCTTCATATTTCATTTTTGTGGTCAAGAAATCGTAAAGTGAATGGGTGAAGCAGGATAATAGGAACAAGTACGTGATTATGAGTCGTAAAGGAGCTGTTCCTTGTCTTGGGTTCAACAGGAACTGCCATAAAGGCTTTGGATTGAGAACCGACAATCCTCCTGCCCAGTAGATGCGGAGTAATATCCAGCAGAAGGCGGTAGAGGATATCATTCCCCTTTCAAGGTAACTAAAATCAGATAAGTGTGTCATGGGTGGATTCTATCCGCTTACAGCTGTTATTTGGAATACTGAAAGTGAGAGCGATTGTGAACGCGAATGAACGACAATGGACAAAAAACGACAGACAGAGTCAACCAGTTGTGGCCAGGAGTGAGTATCAACGGCAAGGAAAGTGGTAACTGTTCCGGAGCTGCTGGAGGAAAGGATGAACCTCAACCAACTACGGCAGTTATGCTACCATTCGATCCGCGTATCCCACAGTACTCTACCGTATGACCTTAAGAGCTGTCATCTGCTTTGAGGAACAGCCTTCACAATTGATCGCGGTGACATATCAATGACAGACCTGATGAAGACAACGGAATGACGACAGTTCGCGGACTGTTCGCGGCCTGCCAACTCGGTTCTCCTGCGCGAACCGGCGTTCCAACTTTTCGGTTGGGAGGCCTTGTCTCAGCTGAATCACGTGCTCTGGAGGATTGAATGATTTTCAGCGACAACAAAGACACCGTGGCAGTGCTGCGACTCTTGAGAGAATTCGACATGATAGTCTTGAGTTCTTGTTCTTCGAATTTCCATAGAAAGCATTGGGCTCTATTGAGTTGGTATAACACAGAACGCAACCCGTGTTATCACCGATTCATCCGTCATGTCGGATCAGACTACAGGGTTATATCGATATATGAAGTTGAGACGTTAACATCTACAGCAATTATATGCTTTTATATTTAGTGCAAAACTCGGAATTTGCCAGTATACTACATAATGTGATGTTTGAGCAGTCTAAAGAGGCCATCGCAGAAGCGGGTAGACTTTTCGATTCAATGTTATACTGAGCGTTCTCTTCCTGAATTGCAATTCAAGTATGGTTCAATACACTGGATAGACGAGGAGGAATAACTCTTTCGGCGGCTGAAACATTGCAAATGAATTATGCGACGCATACATTGTCTGTATGTAGAGATTAATATTTACAGTATGATGATACATGACAGATTTCAAATCTTCTTAGTAATTAAACCCAATCACCGTATGCATCGAAAAAACTCCTGTCTATCACTTGTTTTACTCTCAACTGAAATTCCAGTTTGTAATTAACCCACCAATCGGTTATCTTTTTCTGGAGTCGATTCAATTCCTCAGGATCACTCAGTAACATTTCAATCAATCCGGGTACTTCCTCCCAATCACTTACTACGGGTATCCCGCTGTCTCTCATATTATTCCAAAAGAAATCCGTCTCATGGTTGGGTAGCAGCTGATATATGGGAATGCTACCGGCTTCCAACGCTTCGTACAGCCGTAAAGATTCCGGATTGTTCCCCCATGGCGTAAATGTGAACTTTGAGTCTAATAAGATTCGGTGATATTCCAGAACTGGAATGCCTCTCTTATCGGCCCATCTCAAATCTGCGGAAATGAAGCATGATAGGTTATTTGAATAAATCATTGAAAGCATCTCTCCACGGTTTGCTCGCTTTGATCCGATAAAATTACACAACATGGGCCTTTCCGATGTTCGAGGTAGAGTGGATGGTGGTGACGAAGGAAAACCGGATTTGATACCAAGCGGTATGTAAGTAACATTGGAATAAGATGTCTTGGGACGACGATAGTAGTTTCGCAAGACGTAGGATGGCTTATTGTAAAACGAGAGGTCATCTACGCAGCGTTCGTCGCCCATATGATAGGCACCCATATTAACAAACATTTGGTCGTTAATGTTATTGTTATTAAAGGATGGTGAGATGTCATCGAAGTAAGATGCTGAGTTCGGTCGGTGTAAGAATACTGTCAACGAATCAGACATTTTTAACTTTCCGGAACTGGTTCTGTCGACGTGAATTTGAATCGGCCTATCAACTTTTGCCAATACTGTGTTGCGTATCCAATCTGCCTCCATAATTTTACCACCTTGGTCTACGGGAAGTGGATTTAGTTGAAAGATCAAATGTAGTGTTCGTCTTGCTCGTGTCAACTCTGCTTCGGTCACTTGGTTCTGATTTGAATCGAGCGGCAGTAGCGGTACTTGAACTTTAGCAAACGGTATGTGAACTTGTGCATTATTTATATTCTTTGACGTTTCGCTCATCGGGGAGGTAGAGTGATGGGGTAGAGTGTAGAGGCCGAAGCCACTTATGAGTACGATAAGAGTTACGGAGAGAACAAGCAATCTGTTCCTTTTCAACGGTTTATAAGAGATAGCGGATGAGAGCGACATCATTCTTTAGCGGGTGGGACGGGAATTCGTAGCAGAGAGGGAGCGAATGATGAGAGTCACTGTAATTGTAGTTCTCTATGGATACGAATCAGAGTCCAACAATTCCCTTACGTTGAAATTGATTCCCACTGTCGCAAGACGCGTCTGTTCTCCGCTGCAGCCAGTCCGTTCACTCTCTGTGAACCACTGTCGTAACGGTGAACCAGCATCCTTAATCATCGGCCGTTCGGACAACGCACAAATCCGTATCCATCGCGGAGTAGATAAACGGAGCACCTCTTTTCGATTTGTTGTTGTTGGTATTTAAACGCTCTCAAGCATCTCTGATACTCTGTCATTAGCATATCTGAACGAAGATTATCTTGCACATCCCGGTTTTTCCCTCCACAAGAACCCTTTTTGTTTGTTTACTTCGCATCCTCCCTTCCAACCCGCCATAATCATGTTTACCACAATCGAAGCTCAAGTATACCGATACGTTCTGTCTTCGCGATATGCTGATCAGTCGTCCACGAAGCACACAAATGGAACAGAATCGTCAGAACCGGATCCGGATTTAGCTCAACATGTCACGTCCGCCGTAAATATCATAGAACAGGCCTTAGAACAATATGGGTAATAGTCTTTTAAAAATAGTCTTTTAGTTTTATTTTATACATTCGTCGGTTTAACTCATGTATTATCTCTCACAAAACGGTGTGATTAACATAACCACTCCTAACTATTGTAGGATTGAGGGATTGGCAATTTCATTTAACGGCGGGAAAGATTGTACAGTCCTTTTACACCTATTCGCTGCCGTTTTAAATCGGTACTTTCGAGTCTGCAAAAAAGTGGGAAACGGTGTACCTCTAGATCATAGGATAAACGCAGTATACATCACTCAGATAAACCCGTTTATAGAAGTCGATACATTTGTGGATGAGTGTGTGCATCGGTACTGTAATTGTATGGCCAAACGCCTTTGTAATTGATATACTGACATAACATATTTCTTAGATACCAGCTCAATCTATCTCGTATATCGGGACCCATGAAACAAGGTCTTCAGGTTTTTATATCGAAGCAGCCAGATGTAAACGCTATCCTGGTGGGCACAAGAAGATCAGATCCATTTGCCGGTACTGCCATTAAAGTTTTTTTATTTCTCTCATCAGTGTTCTTCTGATCTCATTCCTTCTATAGAACATTTAACATCATTCGATTTGACAGACCCCGGTTGGCCTCAATTCATGAGGGTGCACCCAGTGTTGGATTGGGATTACACTCACGTATGGAAATTCCTGTTGACTCTCAACGTCCCGTACTGTGTTCTGTACGACAAAGGGTGTGTGCGATCTTTTGTTTCAAATGTATACTTCAATCCTCTTTAACTTTATGTCCTTATTACTGTACATTCAGCTACACCTCACTAGGAGGTACAGACAACACAATACCCAACCCCGCTTTACGAGTGACTCGAGATTTAAACGCTAATGAAAAGAGACAAGAAAGTTATTTACCCGCTTATAAGTTATTAGACGGATCCAAAGAACGGGATTGTAGAGTCAAAAAATGTTGAAACGAACATTACACTTCAATTTAATATTCGTACATGTGTTAATTTATTAGATACAAGATCGATGATGATTAATCGATCAATAGAATACATCCCGCTACTGTTGGATTATCTACACTTGTTCTTTACAATATATTAATTTGACTGTAATCATACACGATTTTCTTCGGTATATAGTAATGATAATAGCTGATGGAATCTGGAAGAAGTATCAACCATTTCTAATTTTTTGAGTACCAAACCCGTTGAGGGTTCAGTACCAGTCGCATCACGTTGATCGTCAACCTTTGCAGTCGACTCTGCGACTTCAATCTGTAGAAGATGTTAGGTAAAATATGGAATAACATACAGGTCGTAGACAGCAGTTGACAGGTTTAAAAAAAAAACTTACTTCCACATAATCCTTCCATGTAAATTGATTCAGACAGTCAATCAAATTCATCAATTCACCTTCGAGAATGACTAAGTTGTATTTATCTTTGTTCCTACCGACTTGAATGTACTCCGACGATGTAGAGTGTCCTGTTTCACGCTTGATTGAAATATCACATAAATACTCATCCACAGATAACTCAGACTTGGTTGCTCTCATTTCATTGTAACCATCTACTAAACTTTTGCTTGAATATACTCGGGCGTTACAAATCCACCATCGAAGGTACTCTTGAATGGGTAGTTTTGTGATTCCTAGCTCTGACCAAATCTTAGACCGAGTTGAGTCAAAGGCGGATATCCAAGTATCAACATTTTGAACATTATCTGCGTCAACCTGATCGATGGGGTGAGTCGAAGTGGAAGTCAATAAAATCTTGGGATTGAGTTGAAATTGCTGTATATTGAAGCAAGATGAAGGCGAGAACGAATGTATGGACTCGGAGATGCATGAAATCAGCAGAGGAAGAACCGACGATATCGTGGAGTTGAGTTTTAATAAATTTACCCCGCTGTCGAAATACACTGTACAGTCCAACGATTGGATGAGCTGACCAGAGAGATTATTCTCGAGGGATATTTGAATTTTTTCAACATAGCCCAGCAGAGAATGAGACTTGCACTCCAAGTATCTGGCAGGAGAGTGTGATATGAATTCCATTTCGCCGGTCGCATTTCGGTTCCCCGAGGCTTTGCTCTTTGAGAAGTCTTCACTGGATTCGGAAGGGTTACGGTCCAACGCATCTAAAAAGTAGTCCACCCAATCTATCTTATCGTTCATTCGAGGTATGAAATTGTACGGTGGAAGTGACGGCGGCGACGGAAGATTCAGAGAGGAAGCTGAGTGCAACATGCTGTTTTCCGAATGTGCTGGAGCCAGATTTTGATTCTCTGAATATGTCAAAGTCGCTTCTGCTTTCCCTGCACTGTGTTGCCGGACAATCGGTCGACCATCCTTAAAATCCGCTAGTCTTTCCGACAGACTATTGATAATATTTGGGTTCCTAGAAATAAAGATTAGAAGTGCTGTACTTGTGAAGGCTGCAAATGAATTGATGGTCACCTTTTCATCCAATCGTCAAACTCGGCTTTCGCCTCTCGCAAATAAATACTCTTTGGGAACAATTTGATTTCCGTAAAATCAGTACTTTTTAATATATAGAGGTCAAATTTTGCATCATAGGTCGAAACAATCACATTTGTCATAGTGACGACAGTATTGATCTAGGAAGAATGAGGATATAATCAGTATGATCTGAAAAGACAGACTAGGTCACCGGTAAATGTTCTTTCACAAACCCTTAAAAATGATGTCTTGTATTCGCCGCTATTACGCAGAACTTGCACCAAAATAAATCTGCCAGATTTGTCGGCCAAGAAAACTTCAAATTGATCCATGCACCGCCCATTACTTCGTCTGGCATTTTGATTTTTGGAAACGTCCATCACCAAACCAACAACATCAACTTCTGATTGAGGAGAGAATTTTCCTAATTGCGCAAACGGCGTGACGGATCTCGGAATATACAACGACCGCTTCAAGACTTCATCATCCGCAGGGAGTTCTTGCCATACGGTATTTCGAGCCGTATGCAATTGCACAACTTCGGAAGCAGATTCCTTCGAGGGGGCGGAGACGTTTGCGTTGATAAGCTAACAAAACGTTGTGATGAATAAATTGCTTTTGAAGCCAGATGAATAATTTCTGACGCACCCGCAAACGAGTTCCCTCCCTAAAAAATTCCATTGCAGATTCTTGAGGACGCCAGATTGTCAACATAGCGGTTGTCGGTTTCTTTTTAGCAACGCGTTCCGGGTAATCGCACAATCTGACCTTAATGTAAGGCGTAACATTCCGAGGTGGGTGGGATTGCTGTCCTTCTTGTGAGTTGCTTTCTTTACTTTTTTTTAAAACTATTTGAATATTATCTTACTTTAACGCGATCAGCTAACTCGTCTCGTATTCGGTCCATTTTTTGAGCGCCAAACTCCTGTTCGTTCAGACTTTGATTACCAGTCGAACTCTCCCTAGATTGGTCAATCGCTAATGTGTTCAAATTAATCTCTAACTACCTGTATATTCTTGGTGTCTGCAGTACAAACCTTTGGAAATCCTGTCATTACTTCTCTTCATATCGCCAGTAGTTTGATAGGAGACGAGTAGCTTTTGCAGTTCCGCTTCAATGTCAGCCTGTATTCACAGAATTCGAAATGTCAAACATAATGAGGCTTTGTTGCAACGAAGCGGATAATTACTTCATAAGCGGCTGCAGCATTTTCTTCCTCTTGCGCACTCCTTGTAATCTTTCTCCCGCTGGGTGAAGTCTCCATGTATAAAATAGGATATACCCTCATCACCACCACATCAACAGCAGGCGCAGCCCCTCCGTCTGGCATCAAGGAATTTAACGACACCTCAAAGAATTTCTCTTTTTGAAAGCCCAATTTCGCATGCCATCTTGCTCTTCTCGTGCTATTGCCGGTGATTTTTAATACAGTAGAATCAGGCACGTCTAAAGCAGGCACAGCATCTGATCCACCAATTAGTTGAGCGTTAAATATTGCTAGCTTTTGACCGATGAAAATGCGTCGGGTCTTGACAGCTCGCTCGACGGAAGAATCCATTGTAGCTCGAATCTTGTACCATCCATCTGTCAATTCGAGATGAAAACTGGTATGCGATGAAGATGACCTTGGTACTTCTACGATATCCGATACACACAAAACCATATAACGGGAAGGAACACCATCCCTTTCAATAACAAGTTTTAAGGCAGAACGATGACCTTGGTTGATTTCGCGTTCGTAACTACAAAATGCAAATGGAGAATACTTAACGAGGTAAACCATATCACGATCAGTTGTCAGAGTCCTACCGATACTTTAATTGTTGCATAACGTGGTCAGGCGTCCATAATTCCTTATATTTCGTTGGATTCAATTTGAGATAACTGGCTAACTTCCAAACAATCCATCGATAATGATTCAGCACCCATCGCTCGTCAATTGACGTCGGAAGAGCCCCTGACTCGATCAGCTCAGCGTAAGCTTCAGTTGCGCTCCAAGTTGCAGTTGAACTCGTTTCAGTAGGCAAGACAAACTCATAATGTATAGCGGATGTACTATTAACTTCAGGTACGCCGACAGGACTGTACGCTCCAATTAGCAAGGAATTAAGAAATTTACTACGTCAAAAATTACCTGTCTTCTTGAGCTGGTTTTCCTTTAATGAAAGTACGAAATTCTTCGGAAAGCTTGATGCGTTCATGTTTTGCTAAGGGTGTGGTCGAATCAACAGAAATGGTGACTAAATAGACTTGAGATCAAAATACAAACCCGAGAGATTAAACATGGGGTTCTTGATTACGACAGTTTTTGTCGACGTCGACGCCTTCACTTCAACTGTGTGTTGCTTCTTCGCACTGAAGGGCGTCTTGAAAGGTTTTCGATGTGATCTACTAGCTTTCCGACCTGAAAGATGTTGCGGAGTCTTAAACGAGGATGGGGTGGTTGTCGTTGAAGAGGTGAGGGAAGTGGGAGTTTGATACTGCCGAGCTACTGGAGCTGCAATTTTTGGGGTAACCGGATTCTGCGAAACGCGTGATATCTGCATTGGTACTTTGAATACATTTTGAGGTTTTTTGAACAGCTGCAGTGCCTTCGGGGATTTTGGTTGGGTGTTGGAGTTTGAGTCAATTTTCAAAGAATCTGCAGTCGGAACGGATGAATCAAATTCCATTAAATCGACTGAACTCGAATCTTCGGATTGGAAGAATTTAGTCGCTCTCCGCAATGACGCAGCAGATATAGTGGGAGGTGCCTTTCCACTAGCGGTAGCGAAACCTGAGAATGATGATTGCACGTTTGTTTTAGCTGAGTTAATTAAGGTTGGTCAGCACTTGCAAATTTGTATAAGTGCGGCTGTGGGATTTAAATGGCATACCCGAGCATCCTAGATTCTCAATTGGAAACGCAGGCTCTCCAAAAAGTCCATCCTCTCGTGCTGCATCCTCGACGGATTTCATAAGGGACCTAGCTTTTGAAAGTGCTGCCGCGGAAATTTCTGGCGGGGGCTTGCCACCCGCGGTTGAAAATCCAGACAAATGTCTTTGTCTGGATGCACCTACTGCTAAATGTGATGAGGATGAGTAGAGCTGACGAAAATAATGCAATCTGAGAACGAATACCTGATCCCAGCTTAGCTGAATCATCTGAGTCAACCCAATCGGCGCTCGATGCATTGTGGCGGAATCCGACATTTTCGTCAGTTTTAAAGAAAGCGACTCCTTCCTCATGCATATTTGCATTTGGCAAGAGAGAATTGCCGTCCGAATTCGGGACAAAATCGCAGGCAATTTTTGAGGCTGGTTTCATTGCTCTTGGTTCCGAAACGAATTCTGCTTGACTACCTGTTTGTCATTGCATGCAGCCAACGTCAGCCTTGATCATAATGCGATGCCAAAAGAAGTCACCATTCTTACTCATGCCAAACTTATGGTCGACGCTGAACTCTTGTGCGACAGATTCCATGAGAGCCTGACCACGCTTTATAGCATCGTCAGAAAGCTTTGGCGGTGGCTTCCCGCCAGCTGTTTTAAAACCGCAAAACGATATGACTGGTGGCACATGGCACACCTCAGGTCTCTGGATGACATCTGAAACATACCAATATTTGTCAGATTGGTATCCCAAAAGACTGCAAGAAGATGTTCCGTACCTATAGTTTGGGTGGTGGAATCAGCTGGCTGCACTTCCAAAGGTTCAAGCGGAACATCACCGAATTCAACGAGAGATTTCCCTCGATTGATCGCCGCTTCAGAAACATACGGTAGTTGCTTACCGCTGGCAGATTTGAATCCAACAAATTCCTGATGTGACTGATTTTGATAAATAGTACTTGTTCCTTCTGTAATTGAAAATTGTGCAAGTCAGTTTAAATATGTGATAAGTGTAGAAGGTGGATATAACCTACCATTGAATTCTTCAGACGTGTCAGTAGATGATTCTGCGGGACCAGTGTTATCTTTGTCAACGGCGTGCGAAGTATATATTTTTTGCAGTGACTCTTGTTCGACAATTTGCAAAGAGGGCTGATTATGAGTTGAATCAGGAACAATTGTGGTACTCGCTAGATGGAAAGCCGTCGTAGAATCTGCAATGCCGGAAGAGTATATACTGCAGCGTTAAGAGTAAGAACCAATGTTTAGGGCAGAAAGGTTCAACACCAACCATGATCCCTCTGAAGGTTTGTATGGTTTCGCGTAGCTTTGTCATCGCTAAGATAATTAGAATTGCCGATTGTACTTCGGTTAAGATCAACCACGGCAAGGTAATCTAAATTTGATAATCCCTTGAAAGATCCTATTAAGTCACGGATATTGAAAATGTCATCGTCATTAATAGCTGAACTTCAAGCATTGTAAGTTTTCGCGTCGACAGAAGCACTTTCTTGACATACCTTCGACTTGCTTGTATCCTGACTCAAAGCTAATGTGGTCATCTGTATTGTTCATTATATTATCGAAGAGATTTCGGGCTCTGCTGACGGCCTCATCAGTCAATGGGGGTGGCAATTTACCACTGGCCATCAAGAATCCGCTTGCCGGCGCAACAATCGTATTGCTTGTTGTCAATTCGGATGTAGTAGAAGCCGAATCGGCATACTCATGGCTACTTGTCATGGAACGAATGTGTTGTTGTTCCTTGTCGATAGGTGTCGTTGGTAAAGGATGACGAGCTGAACCAATTGATGCCAAAGAATTTTCCATGGACTGATGCTGGGATGAATCCTGATTGCGTCCATCAATAAATTTAGTACCGGCAGCATTCTTTAGAAATTTCCGTGGGCGGGTTAAGGCCAGTTTTGACAAACCCTTGAGGGTCTTGTCAGACCAGCTTCCTCTACTGATTGTCATCGAGCCATCTTCGGCATTGTCATCATCTAATAAATGCTTTGCACGTTGTAGAGAATCTTTCGACGGGTAAATAGCCATCCCATTTGACGTCGTAAATCCAACAGCGGTAGAATTAGGTGGTTCATTGGAACTGCCGTCAAGGTTACTTGACCGCGTCTTAGTGACACGGTCAATGTGAATTGTCCCAGTTGTATTAAAAGCTAAACCGATTGAATGATCAGGTATCAACATGCAGAGTACATTTAAAAATTCTTAAGAATCTTACCTGAGATATCATCATTAATGGGCAAATCCAAACACGGTTGATTGGGAAGACTTGAGTTTCCGTCTGCAGCAGCCCATTTCGGCGAGGTTAGTATCTCAGAGTGCTTTCGAAGAGATGGAGTATCTAATGTAGGATTAGTAAGCGGATATACACATTGATTTTTCGCAAGGGGAGTTTCAAGAGATGGGGACCATTCCAACGTAGTCGGCGGCAAATTTTTCAATAAGTTGATTTGCGCTTGAGTTGACGAGGCATACGGAGTGTCCAAAGCTGTAATCACATTTGAATGGGTTGCCAAGGGAGTTTCGTTTTCAATATCCAATAGCACTGGTTCCAGCTTTGATATGAACGGTGTGTGATCTGGAGCAAAAAATGACGATGGAGGACGGCCGTCTTTTGCATATGAGGGGGTCTGCGGAATTGAGGTTGTTTTTGCATCCTGTTTATTTGTCTTCTCTCCACCAAGAATCGGATTTTGTGTCGATCTGTTTTGTGTTCGTCTTTTCGCAGCAATGGCCTTGGCTTTATTAGCTATTTGCTGCCACCTTTCATCGTCGTCAAGCGAATTTGTCAGTTTGAAACGTCGCACAGAAACCTTCCTTGTAGCGACATGATTCATTGAGATATCAAACGGGAAGCTCGATAATTACTGGAATTTATTGGCAATTAGATGTGGGTGCGTTTCGGTTTTTGAATGTGACACTGTCGTGGGATGTGGACAAGTTGGACGTCCTGGATCGTTTGGACGTGTTAGAGCGTGTGGCAGTGGAGCGTCAGAACCACCTATTATTGAATAAACTTTGCTTTTCTCTCTCCGTTCCTTTCATCTGCAAGTATAGTTTATTGATAACACACTAATATATATGTACAGTAGCAAGATTACTTCGCTATTTACAAGTATAAGATTTATAGGTTTGCTGTGGACGCATGATCTAAGAATCTATGCATCTACAGCCAGCCATATTTCGCATGGCTCATTTCTCTCCCTCCCATGTAAGCCGAAGACGATGCTGGGGCGGACGAAGCGACAATAAATATTGGCTCCGATGTCGCTACCCTCAAAGCGGTCCCACTTTGATAAGTCACATGTTGCGAGTAATTCTGGCGATCAGGTTTCGACGAGTAATTTCGATGGATACTTTGAGGGTTCTTGGAATTGTAGTCCTCCAATTTTCTATGGCTTCTGGTCTCTCTAGATTTGCTGCTCCTAGTTGAAGCTCTTGACGGGCGTGGCGAGTCGGTGGTTCTCGATCCATACCCTTGATCCGAGTTCGGTTTGACTGAGCCCGTCTTTCCTTTTTCCATATCACCTCTGCCACCAGTAGACACTTCAGTGGTCAAAATTTGTCTACCGATAACTTTTGTGACGACTACGTAATTCTGGTACATTATCAGCGTCATTATCGGATAAAAGTAAATTGAGAATGCGAAAACGCTTAAACTGACTCTTCCCGGTGTCATACTAAGTAATCGCACAACAATTCTAAAGACCACAAAAAAGTACACAAAAAAGGTTTCTATTCCTAAGAAAATCCATTGCTGCTTATTGGCTTTGATTATCGCTGTAAGGGTACCGGATTCTCTCGAATGAAGCAAGGTATGAAGGTACAGTGAGTTCAGGAGAGTGCTGGTTAAAGAGTTGATGATAGGGACCGTAAGAGCCAACGACTTGACCGTTCTTGCTGTCGACGGTGAAAACGCTCCGTATTGAAGTGATATGATGAAAGACATAATGATGGAGGGAAGGTTAAGTAAAAGCGATGCCCCAATTTTCAGACCAATTTGAGCGGTAGTATCGAGTTTACGATGAAAATTTAAAAATACAAATGTTCTCTCTGCAAGTATCATGTAAAGACAAAACTCCCATATTGGAAGCAACCAATTGACATATTGAACGGGGTCAAAATTATGTATAGCTGCCAAGATTGCGATGACATAGTAGAGCAGAATCATTGCGCATCCGACAACGATTGAAGTGAAGATCAATCGATTTCGTCTCAGAGCGAAAAGTTGAGAATCACAGAAGAGACTCAGGACTTTAACGAATCCGATACCGGCAGAAATACCCAGTAGTAAAAGTGTTCCTGGGTCAAGCCGCTCTCTGGCTTGAGTTGCCATTTTTCTTGATTGCTGGATTGATTCAGTCGAGAAATTAATAAAACCGGAAACTGGAGAACAAAGTGCTTTAAATGACAAATTGTGGGGGTCACATCATCCTTCTTAAAGGAACAGAGGCTTGAGGCTCAGGTCAGATACATACGAACATGGCTTGAAAAGTCCTAACTCGGCCTCGCGAATTTTCCGACACGAGCTTAAAACGCGATTGTTATTAAATGGCTGAATTGCTTATATGAGAACTGTCATAATACGCTCACATGGTATTACATGTTTATTCTTACATGTCATGCCATTACAGTACGAGTACAGCATATTTCAAACGTCATATGCTGAATACATCAAAAATCTGTTCTTACTTCCCAACAACATCCCCATCTGCTTCTTCAGTATTGTCTTGACCTTCGGCGACAGAACGCGTTTCGTCCAAATTTTCAAAGGAATCTGGAGGCACCGAGTAAAGGCGGATAAGGGGCTGATAATATTCGACATGTTAATAAGCGTAGTTGCTGACACTCAAACTAGCAACTGAAAAAAAACCTTATTCGGATCTTTAACAAATATATATTTCCCTTCATCAAGCTTCAGACACTCGTCAACCAAGGCTCTAAGAATGCCCCATGCATTGTTAAATGATAGATTCATTTGTGTAGCAAGGTCTTGTGGTTTCATTGATTGAGTGCCCAGTATACTATGGCGACTGAGTTCTCGGAAATTAACTCGAGAAACGAACCTAAACAAACATCATAAGCATGGAAATTGGAATTTTGAAAACTTTAATGAGGCTTACCCTAACTTCATAATGTCGGCGCCAGCCAACATCGTTTGGACGGTCCATCTAGCCAGCTTGAACCCGTTATTCCTCATTTCGGTGGCTAGAACAGCACCTCTTTGCGAGTCTAATTTTTGCCTCCAATCTAGCGCTCCTCCAGCTCCGGGGGCTCTTGGATCAAATTCATTCAAGGCTTTAGCGGTCATAAACGAATGTCCACCACTTGAAGTTTTTACAACGCTATCGACTTCTGTACGAGCGACAAGTACGACATTGTTACCCAAATCCCACTTGCGGTAACGGTATCCGACAGACTGTAGTTGAACATCAGGAGAGGTAGCAAAAGGGTTTGGTTCAGGGAACGATAGCGGTTCGTCGAAATCAACGATCTGTTGACTGAAATTTGTGTTGATGTATGTGGCTTCCAGGCCAAGACTATGATGAGAATTAATGTTGTCTTTATCGGAAGATTCGGCCGGGGGTTCGTAGGCATTTTCATTAACGGTCAAATATTCAAAATTGCCTCTTTTGTCAAGGAAGACCTGATTTCCAGTACGGGTCACGATAATATCCCAAGAGTACACAGATCTGGGGCAAGTCATCAGCAAAGACAGAACAGCATCGGTAGCAAACACACTAGTTTCCGGTAATTGCTTGGAATATTTCGTAAGGACAGGATCAAGAGATGTCGACAAGAAATATTTCATTCGATCACTGGCAATCAAAGGTTTCTCCGAACGTGTATTGACTCTATCGTATGTCTTGTTGTAAAAGTACACAACACCGTGAGATGACAAATCTTCGGCTTGGGGGATATCGGTATATAATTTCGTGAGTTTTGACAAATCGATTTCTTGAATGACCTTCCAATCCATTCCAATTTGAATTGACGATTCACGAGTAACTGTATTACGACCGCCAGCTCCGCCTCGGTTCTGCATTCTTCCTCTATATCCTCCGTGTCCACCTCTTCCGCGAGGCTGATTGCGTTGAACTCTCTGGTTGACGTTGCGTCTACCTTGGGTTTGACCTTTCTTCATTCCAGACACGACTACACTGGCAGCGGCAGCAGCTTTACCTGAAGCGTCAACCAACGAAAACGATGACTCATCTTCACCATGTTGATAAGAGAACATAGTAGTGGTACTAGTTTCGCCTTTAAAATGAAGGGCGGGTAAGCATCCAGTGGCGGCAGACGAAGACTGAGCGACAGAAATATACCTCGGCCGTATCGATCTCTTCTACCACCTTTAGAATGATCCTTTCTGTCTTCCACAGTCCAATCCGCCGCTCTACCTAAGTTATCACTTTTTGAGAATGGTGCGTACGGTATGTCGCCTAAATAGGCAACTTCGTCCGTCTTTGGTCCCCAAGAGGGTGCTGAATGGTTAAAAATCCAAGGTTAGCCATATTCATTGCTTGGGTAATAATAAGCTCAGCCAGATTACATACTTGCATCAACTGTGGGAATCGTAAAACGTGGCTTTGAGGACATGATAATGGGTTGAGTAAGAAAAAGAATGCGTCTTCGATGTAACTGGTTAGGATGTTTGTTTAATTTGCTGTTTATAAGATCACGTGCGGTTATACCAGGCAACAACTCAAAATTCAGATTAATACCCTAATCACTTGGAATGCTAATTTCAATCAAAAAAGCATTATATAGACTCTGAGGCAAAGCTGGCAACACTTGTTCGAACACTTAGAAGTGCACAGAAAGATGAGATGAACAACAACAAGTCGCTGAGTGGGGTGCTGCGACACTTCCTCAGGTTGGATGAACCCAGCCAGTGGTATGACCAAATTATGTAAATAATCTTGCTTTTCGTTCGGAAGCCTTCGACGGATGAAATATAGAGAGGCTATGTTTACTATGTCCAGCGCTTACAAAAAAATGGCAAAATCAGACAAAATTTCTCGACATCTTGATCGGCAGCCAAAAATGACTGACAAATAATAGAAGGCGATTTCAATATACCGAGGTTTTCCACTCAATCTACTAACAAAGATAATGAAGTAGCTTGAAGGATATTACACTCGGACTTTTGAAAAATAGCAACGGTGAAGTATGAATAGATCAACTGCAACGTTTTAAAAGCGATCAGACTGGAATGTGTTTACTTGAATACGTGTTGGTTGTCATGGATTCGACGATTGCGAAATGCGAATAGGATCGGTACTGATAAATAATATGTGTAGCCACCACTACTCAGTCGATCTTAATCGATCAATAAAATATAACATCATTTGTGTTGTTCTTTAATGTTGCAGAACAATTTTCTCTTGCCTCGAATCGAGAATGGATCGAGAGTTTGGAACTCAAATTGAGCCATACGCCCATAGGAATATTAAAAGGGCCACGGGCTCGGAAAAATGGTTATAGCAGAACAAATATAGCGAATTTAAATACTTTCCTTGGTCAAACCCTGAACTTCTTCATGTCATTCATGATTTTATTGTTATTTAGGTGGTGGGGCGAGCTGTAGTGTGTTAGTTAACTGTAATTCCGTTCACGCATTCCGACACTCCGGATTAGCTGGATATTTATATAATCTGTATGAAATAACTAGGAATATCATCTGGCAAAACATGTCATGTGCCTGTTCTACGATTACGATTAGATTTTTCATAATTTCGTTGTTCATACTTCTTGCTGCAAAGACCTGTGCATGAGCGGCACAGGGTTCTGGCACTCACTTCATCGCGACGATTAATTCCTTTCTCCGGTGCATTACGTACACATAAATTCAAGTCTGCTTTCTTCTCGTTGGTCAAAAGAGAATATTAATACACTATTAATTCCGCAACGGCAGATTGCCTATCAATTATTGATGGATGGATTGATTTACTTAAAGGGTACCGTAAGAGTTGAGCACGCTGGAGTCCATTGCACATAAGAAATGGCCAAGATGGTAGTGTCGAAATGCTATATGCGTTCTGTATGCAGGCTTGGATGATTGACGAGCAACATAACGAAAGCGGCCCGGCGCTATTCCCTGGTCAGGATGTGCCTTGGGACTCGTGTTTGTCGTGTTTGTTGACTCGAACTCCATCGACAATATACATCGCATTGCAACAGACTCTTTGCATCACTCCCTGCATTCGCAGCATTCCCATCCTAAGGATTATTATTAGCTTTGTCACTATCTGTACGCTCCAATTGCTTCGTCTACGTTTCCTCTAAAAGTACATTCACGGATTCACAAACCATGAGTGCTGGACCATTGGTAGGAAACACAGTATAGCTTCATATATTCCATTTTCACTGTTAAGCCTAACTTCAATTTGTTTCTTAGATTGATATACCTGCCTCCTCCACCGCTCCTTTTACTGGAATACTTCCGTCATCTCTATTCCCCCTCCTCGCTTCGACACTTTTGGGGCTTGGTTTTATGATTGCCAGTTACTTTCTAATGTAAGTTGAGAAAGCTACTTAATCAACGAATGTTAAATCTTTATTTTCAATCTTTCATATGTTATCGAATGCTCTCGAGTGATTGCGTATCGTGAATTCGTCGCAAACAGAAGCTGATGATTCTCTTATCAGGTACGAAGTGGGTGCGACAAAATATAACCGAAGTGTAGTGAAGGAAATCTCTATAGCTGTGCCTGCATCAGTGCTTTTGGGATTCGGCACACTGTTCACTTTTCTTGCAATTGGAATTTATGTATGAAGTTCGGTCATTTCGTGAAATACAGACGAATTCAATATGTAGATACATTATAATACAATCCTATAGGGCTTTCACTCTCATTTATCTCTTTAATTGCCTCACTGTTTCGCCAAGATTTTCTCATTTCGACTTCTTCCCCCTATCATCAGAGACGGGCCCGCTCTCTCCGAAAGTGTCTTTATCCTCTATGATGGCAACGATAACATAGCCAAAGATAACCAGGTTGGCCACTATTACCGACGCTGCAGCTGCATAATTTGCATTTCCTACACCGGAGATTGTCAGTTCAATGATTTCGTGCCCATTCGGATCAATTACAGAGTCCATACCATTAAACAGTTTGTTGAGGGTGCCAAAGTACGTCGCAATGGGGCCAACTAAAATAAGTACCGAGAACAAAATTAATTTTAAAACCACAGATCTATAGATTATATAATGGAGAAAAGAATTAGCTATGATCACCTGCGAAATAAATACTGTTGAATACTCACGTTGGGACCCTTCCTCTCTGCTGGGCGGCGTTGGCTGTGGGGGTTTGCGGGATAGTTGTTGAGTTGCTATCTGAAGAAACTTCTGATGACACAATTCCGGTGCGTTTTGTCAGCGTCGACATTGATTATAGATTCGGTTTTCAGTTTGAGTATGTTATGGCCTAAAATCAATTCGCTTTCAATTCAATTCAACTTTTGTTTACTGGCGAGTTCGTGTCCACTTTGGTCTTGTTAATCGCTGATCCTCAAAATGACTCAATACAAAGGATGCTATTTAGATGGGTGCAATCATTTCGTCCTCATCGAACTTTATGTCATCACCGTCAGATCAGTACCAACATATGCGTATTACATAGACGCCAATCTGTCTGCTGGGGCGGTGACCTTTCTGACAGTCTAACGATTCCTGCATTACACCCCCAAATCAAGGCAATTCAAGAATCAAAAGACACAGATTTCAATATCAATACATACATAAATCATTTGAACTCCGTGATATCGACTACAAATTCCTCGAAAGGAGATACAATAAACGCCTTTCAATCAGTGAACATAACCGGATTGAACACAGCTGGACAAATTGGATCCGGAGCCACCTCGGACTGGGATTCCGATTTAATAAAATTTGATGTTGCGAAGGAAAAATTAATTGGGGCCGCTATTGGAAGAGATCACATAATCTTAGGTGTGCAAAATTATTCGGAGAAAAAAGGTAGCTATTAACAAAATGCATTCATCGCCGAACTGATCTGGAATGTAATTGAAGTCATGAATCTCAATCTGTAGATTATCTACTGGTATCGGGCTCAAACCATTTTTCTCAACTTTTAACTCCCTCCCGACTGTATTTTGATGACGATACGAATTCATTGCGCCCAACAATTCGAAGACGAAAAAAGCTTGAACTCCCTTCAACTGGACATATCACACATCTTGAAGCCGGGCTAGATCATACGATATTAGTTCTAAATGGTAAAGACGTGTATTCAAGCGGTTGGAGCTGCGACGGCCAGACTGGACAAGGCACATTAAGCTCCGCTGTTGGCGTAGGAAGGGTAATCTTTCCGGAGTCGGAAGAATTGACAGTTAAGAAGTTGGTGTGTGGCGCTGATTTCACTCTGCTGCTGTCAGGTAATATGATTTCAATTTATAAGTGATGGAATATAAAGTAGAATTCTGATAGTTACATTCGCTTCGCTAGACAATCACCAAGTATTTACGTGGGGCAATTCAGAGTGTGGGCAATGTATGCACGGATTCAAGCAGGATCAAGTTCCTAGACCCTTTCGAGTTCCGCTACAGAAATATCTGTTGCCTGGTGAGAGGGTGGTCGACGTTGCAGGTAACTATGCGAATTGGTCAACTCTAATTGCGTTCCCAAACAAAATGACACGAAGTCTGCTAACTGGATGAACTCTTGCCAATGTATGATTAATTTAGCGACTGCGACATCTTCATTTTTATTGACCGATCTATCGAACATATATGCTACTGGGTTCGGCATCCTTGGTCTTGGAGAGGGCATTATCGAGTGTCTTACACCGACAAGAATACCATCGTTTGGAGTTAACAAGGATGGTAGGGTAATTGGAACAGACAGAATAAAAATGCTTAAAGGAGGGCCGCATAACGTATTGATGGCAGGAGGTATGCAGTTTCAACTAACGGTGCTGTAACTTGACGAATGCTGAATGCGATCAACATCCAGAGAATTATGTATATTCGTTTGGTCTTAGTTCGAGCACCTCGCGCCTTGGTATAGTAACGCCGGTGGACAACAAGGAATCTAAAGACTCCCTGACGCTTCCATCGACATTCGCCAACGCATTTGTCCCCACACCGATACTACATCTTTGCCCTGGTACAAATCCTGATCGAATAACCGATACAATAGATTCTTTATCAGGCTTCCAAGAAACGTTAGCAGAATCGAGGACGAAATGGAAAGTGGAATCGTTGGCATTGGGGACTGACTTGAGCGCGATAGTCTTGAAAGCTCTGGGATGATGGCTTAGTTGAATATAACTTATGCCAATTCCCGTTCTGCAACTCAGAATGAAGGTGATCTGTGTCGGCAAAACAAGATAAACTTTGTATTATCAAGTATTAATTAAGGTTTATCCACAACTTCATGGTTTGACATTCATTTATCGATAATTCGTCCACCCCCAGATTTGTGAATATAGAGGATTTTGGTCACTAAGCGCTAGCATCCATGTTGAATACTTCTGCAAGTCCTGACTCAGCCTCCATCATATCTGGTTCAGACACCTGACGCCACCCTATGTCAGCCGTTGAATCTTTGACCATTTCGACGGTAGGGAAATAATGATTGTTGATTTTGATAGAAGTGACGGAAGGGACATTGTCGAAACTATGAAAGAATTAAAAATAAAATTAGATTGAGTATCGATATTTGCTTAACCCGGAGTAATTGAAATGAGGTGTTTGGCAACAAAAGAATAATGAATTACCTCATTAGTTTGACGCGAACATATTCATCATTCTTATGCTTCCTCACAGCTTCCAAGAAGGTATCAAGATCGGGTGTAGCAATACTATTTATGTGGGTAATCCTAAAAACAACCAACGAGATTTATAAACCGATAAACAAAGTCAAGGACTTCACATTAAACGCACCATTGTGTAGGCACCATAGCCAACATGCACGGACTTCCTTTTGCACGAGCACTGACGTAGCAACCACTCGGCAAAGTTTTACTCTGTTGTCTGACTGCTTTATGGGGTTCATGAATCAAAGCTCCGGCCCTTGATTACGAAGCCAAGTTAGATATTTTTTAAACTGAATTTAAATTGAATTTTAGAGTATACTGGAAATGATACAAACCACATCACGAACCTCTTGGTTCCCTCGCCATCAATCTTTGAAAGCGGCACCTTAACCGAGATGATCTTTTTCTTTCTAACTATTTTCATAGTCACTTCTTTGCTCTGCCATTGACAATCTAAATCTTCAATTTTTGTAATGATTTTTCCATTCAGTTCTAGAAGCAAGTCCAAATCTTGCAAAACTTTCGCTTCAGGGGTTCCAGATTCAATTCGACGGATCAAAAATAGCTGAGGTCGATCAGTCGTCGCGTTTTCGACTTTCTTGATATAGTCGTCAGTTACACCCATAAATCGACATTGAACGATGCTGACGGAAACAACTTCGACACTGAGATGATAAAGCGTGGGAGTGATGCCACGAAGTAGTGGTTCAATTACTGGTTTCAAAATGTCAATATGGACACCCTG
Organism: Paraphysoderma sedebokerense; assembly: GCA_025602915.1. Taxonomy (NCBI): domain Eukaryota; kingdom Fungi; phylum Blastocladiomycota; class Physodermatomycetes; order Physodermatales; family Physodermataceae; genus Paraphysoderma; species Paraphysoderma sedebokerense. The sequence continues at coordinate 664,054 of JAHLJZ010000002.1, forward strand.
TTGTGAAGCGAGACCATCCACCTAGTCAGTTCAGTTGCAAGCAACACAGACTTCTCAGGACAGACATACCATATGATACTCTTGATCCTTGCCGGATGACGTCCGTTCTCCCAAGAAAGTCAACCACAGACCACATATGTTTCCTTCAGAATCTGCAAATACACCACTTGAGCATGTGTTGGCTAAAGGGCTATCGATGTTGATACTTTCTGCAATCAATAGTTATGTCAGTAATTGCCATGGCCAAACACATCATGAAAGTTTTCCTACCGAAATTAACAGCACGCGGTCTTGGAGTTGAAGATATGGGAATAGTGACAGCTGTAGTGTCCGTCACAGCCACTTCAGTGTGCACTGGTTTCTGGTTGTGATTAAAAGCCAATAGGTGAGCTTTCATGCCTTGCTTCAATTTGATGTCGCTGAATTTTGGTGTCTTGATTGGCGTATCCCCAATAAGCTTGGGATCATACTGAACTATACTAAAATTCTGAGTCGGGTGAACAAACAAGACTTTTCCAGGTATGATTACACTGTCCGCGAATGTGAGATGTAAATCACCCAAATCATAAGGAACGATTGCTTTCGATACCACAACCAGCCCTTTCTCGGCGTCAATTATTAATCCGGAGCCAAACTTGCGATTTTTAGGAAAGCCGTCGAGTCGGATGGGAATGTAGTATGAAACTTTAACCATACTTTTCATCAACTCTTCGGTTGGACCAAGGGACGAGTAATCCGGGAGTGAGGCTGTTATAGACTTCAGGGGTTTCGCAGGGAGGGGCGCCCCAATATCATGGAAATCCCATAATCCAGTTTCGTCTAAACGGTCAATGGTTAACAAAGTCAATATCAATGAATAAAAGCTGAATACTTACCATTGCGAACCGCGAGTCTCGCTTTCGTCCAATGGCGCTCCATGGTTAAGATATGGACGCTGACAGTATGAATATCAAGAATGGAAGAAAATTCAACGGGTATCCGTTCACGATCCGGAATTTGCTTGACTACTTCAATGAACTGATCAAGATTCTCCGTTGGCTTGTTGTCAACACTATGACAAATCCAGACATTAATTCATACTAATAAAAAAGGAAGACGGAGGGGATAATGCATACGTCTTAATTAGCCATCCTTGGCCAGACCCATCTAAACGAAACATTCCGACGGGATCAGCCACATAAACACCTTTGCATGGCAAACAGAACTGTCGTGCGAGTTGGTAACTTAGATTGTTAAGTTTACTTCCTCCGATTTCAAGGTCTAATTTGAATTTTTAGGGTGAGTTTGCTAACTGGATAATGCGACGGAAGATAATACTCACAGCGATCAGGTGTGCTGTCGGTAAATAGCAAGTCAAGAATGAAATTGCACTACCGTTAACTACGGGAAACGAAAATGACGAATGCAGATAAATAACTCACATGGAGTGTAAATCGATGACTGGTATGTCAAAAACCAACGGTTCTCCACCTCGCTCAATTTCAACATTTATATTACCTCCGACATTCTCATCAAGAATTGCCTCGAGAGGGACGAACTTGGTCACATATTTTCCATTAACTCTCACCAAAATATCTCCCTCTTCCAAAAATTCCGCTGAAGGTGATTCCGGAATAACAGTTTCTGCAACAAGCATGCCGATTTCGTTCTTATCAAGTTTGCGAACGGCAGCTTCAGTGGTCGTACCTGTGACATAAAATAAGTGAATTAGAGGGCAGTTATTTGAATGTATTTGTCAAATGGAGATCACCCACGTAATCCCAACCGTTTAACTTCATCGTAAGGTCTATGCAACCACTGAACTTGAATCGTCCCTCGCGGCACCAATTTCCCTTCTTGGATGCATTTCAACGCCCTCACAACACGATCCAACGGGAAGAAAAAATCGGTGGATGCCTTCATGTGTCCCTATTTCGTGGATCAGAAAGGTTAGGGTGAGCATCGCATCTGGCATACGTCCAAATGGAGAAAACATACTCCAGCCTGAAGAGCCACAGCGTTTCCGTGGATATCAAGGACCGGAGATCCTGATGATCCTCCACTTGTGCTTGCGGCAGATTGCAGGTAAAAAGTATTAAAATCGTTGTACGTCATCTCTCCGTATTCAGGTGCGTTTCTGTCCAATCGAGATATACTTCCACTAAGAATGCTTAATTTTTCCGCGGCGTCATTACCAACAACTCTTATGTCTAACCCTACATGTGCTAAATCGGGTCGAAGCGGGATTGATTTCAGTTTCATGTATTTAATTTTCTTGGGGTCAAATCGGAGAAAACCAAAATCGTGAATAGGGTCACGATATATCGGAACAACTTCGACTTCTTCATGATCGTGCATGACAATTGTGCCGACGAACGGACCAGGTCCGACAACATGTCTATTAGTCAAGACGATGCCGAGTTTTTCATCGACAATAAATCCGGAGGCCTCGCTCGTGTCCGAACTTTCAGTGTCAAAAGCCGCTACTTGACTGTTCAAATAAACCAAGATCCAGTATTAAACCTATTGTTTTTACGCCGGAAAGTGAAGAAACATCTGAAATCAATGGTTCACCTAAATCTTACGCTGACAATTGATGGAATGCAGCCCTCGATCGTAATTTGCCAGGGCGTTGGTTCAGAAGTAGGGGAGGCAGATGGCGCCACTACTTGCACTTCAATTTCCTTCGCTGGGGACGACTTTGATGAAGAAGTTGTTCGTTTACGTTTTCCAAGAGGAGTTGTGTCCATGCTGAAGGAATAATTTAACAAGTGACTAATATGATCTACGGGATGTATTCATGATCAGCAGTTGAGCTGGTTTTTTGTTTATCGCGCTATCCCGCCTGCTCCAACCAGGGATGATTCCGCGTAGCAAAGCACAATTTCTGATAATTTGGTAGAGGTTTCCTCAGATGAAAGATATATTATTATTACATCCATGATATCTCACACTCCTGTTATCATTTATATATTGTACATTAAGATTCTGAACAAACTATCCCCAGAGATCCGTTTAGCGCACTTTGTGCAGTAATTTGCCCATCATTGAGAAATCTTACCCAATTGGAGTCCCTTTTACCACAACAATCTTCGTCTTTCCCTATCCTTAATTTCTCTCTTGGTTTCCTCGCTCAGTCTTTCCCATTTCGCCTGTCGTTCCTCCGCCAACTTCTTGACCCGGTCTTCCGGGCATTTTGCCACTATACTAACGAAGATAGGGGAACACTTGAACTTTTCCGCCAATTTTCTCACAGTCCAAGTATCGGGGTCAGAGCTCCTCAGTTGCCTTATCTGTTCTATATCCTCTTTGGCCAGATGCTTTGACCCGCGAATCGGAGAAATGGGATGAGACAGCGGAGGTAAATCGTCTGGGCTGATTTCAACTTTTTCAGGGTGCAGCGATGGATGGAATCTACTATGAAAGGTCGATCCATCAGGAAGTACATACATTGGCGGGGGAATTTTTGAGGTTTTCGAAGGTTTCAGTTTAGTCGGATTCGGAGGGATGACGGCAGGAACTTCAACCAAATTTTTAATGGCAGATGAGTTTAAACTTCTTATTGAGGTGCCAAATTTCCTTCTGGCGGAAGGTATACGCAGTGATAAATATAGAGAGGTCATGGTCGCTGTAACAGAGGGAAGTCCTATTGTAATGTAACCTGAAATCATTATGTTGCTCAGTAGAACAGTATTATTTGTTTAGGGCACGTGTCAGTTGACATCCAAGAGATTTGAATCGTGCATACAAGCGCAATCGACTGTTCATGAGTCAATCAAATTTGAATTTAGTCTGAATTAATATTACTTGCGATTATAAAATTACAATAAATATCAAATGCATCTAATACGACTGATTTCGTACTCTGTGATAGAATGACGTCAAAGCCTACTCTACATCAACCTTTTCCCTCAAATTTTTGCACCAATCCCATAACTCATCAATCATTTCTTCATAGACTTCCTTCAGACAAACCCAATAACTTAGTTTTAAACTTAGGCTACTAATAGTTTCCGTGTAATGGTCAGATATATTATGCTTCTCAATCAACAAAGATTTTAGGTGTTCAAGATGTGTCTGGTAGGTTGACTGAAGTATTTGGACGGTAGCCTCCTCGGATAACGGCGCAGGCAAAGACGGGTTAAATGGAGGAATAGAGTGAGACGGTCCGAGTTTCACACGACTATATTGTTGTTTGGCATCGGGATTTGGGGAAACTGGAGAAGGCGGAAGAGACTGGAATGAAGAGCCATTAGTCGTAATTGAATTTCGATTATTCACATATTGATTATGCAACGCTCTTTCCTGCTGAAGTTCGCCCGAGAGCTTGATATTCTCCTCTTCCAGATGTTTGTTTAGGGATTCAAGATCTCGCAACTGTTTTTCAAAACTTTTAATTTTCTTGAAGAACTCGGATCGTTCTTTGTCGAGTTCATTCTCGAATAATTTGTTCATTGCTCTCATCTGGCTTGGGGACATGGCGGGCTCCGATGAAACGGATGAAGAGGCAGATGTCCGGCGAGCATTAGAGGTATCATTTTGAGTTGCCGCAGACAGATGATTCTTAAGTTCAATGTTTTCTTTTTGGCTGATTTCAAGCTTTGATAGCAGTTTTGAATTTTCGGCTTGCAATGATTCAAGACGAGATTGTAATTCTTGTTCCGGGGGAGAAACTGCTGCTGATTTGGAACCACTGTCGACTTGAACAGTGAGTTGATCAATGAGAGTATACGCTTTCTTCAATTCAGCCTCCTTGCCATTTAATTCATTCAGCACCTCCTGCAACGAACTTTGAACTTTCAGTAGTTCCGTCTCTTTATTCTGGGACTCTATTCGTACTCTTTCATACTCAGTTTCGAGTTTGTCTAACCGAGCGTACTTCTCTTGATTGTCGGCATGAGCTTGGTCGAATAGTGTCTGAGCATGCTTGAGATGGTCAGCATTTGTTTCTGCTTCTTGTCGAGCACTCTCAAGTTGAATTTGTAAGGTATTGATTTTGAGAGTTGATTGATTCAAGGATTCGCTTAGTTTTGCCAGGTCTGACTGTTTGTGCTTGTTTTCGAGACGGGCCTGTTGAAGCTGTGAAGAAAGTTCTTCGATGATGGTCTGAAGTCTTGGGTTGTCATTAGTTATTGGTGTAGTAGAGATGAATTTTGGTGGAGTTGTCGGAGGAGAAGGGATATTTAACATCCTCGGAGGAGTTTGTGTCAAAGTCCGTGAAGGTGGTCGAATAGAAAGCGTCTGCGCTTGGGTTTCGAGATTGGCGGCATCGAAGGGGATATCAGGCAATCTGCTTTGCGGTTTTGGTAACGGTGGAGATTTCGCAAGCACTGAGTTGAGTTCAGTCGGAGAGAAACTAGTGGAAACAATTCGCTGCTGCTGCTGTTTCATTTCATTATAGAGGGCGTCAATGTCATTTAGCTGAGGTGCTACGACAGGAGCTTGCGTCCTCTCCATCGGCAAGCTAACATCAACTGTGTCGAGCGAGTAAATGGTACCAGGTTGTCCGTCGATATCTGCAAAATTCGGGCTTTCGTCTATCAATTCCGCCAGAGATGACGAAAGGCGTTGAACTTCAGCTTCCAAATGGTCAATGGTAGGATGTGTCATTCTGGGGCTTCAGTATACGTAGATAAATATACTTTGCGTGCGACCACTTATCTTTTTTACGTTGGAAGGAGTGGAAGCGGTCTTTGGGCTTTAGAGACTACAAGCAAATTTACGCGGACTTTATGTTCTCTCCAAAAATAGCAACCAAGCAGACAAATGACCAATCATAACGCGTTTTTTAATTAAACGATCCACTCATCCGACAAAATCGTACAAATACTGTCCAATGGCAAACGATACAGAGTGAGCCACCCGCTGGATGAACTCGTAACTGACGTTACACTTGCACTTCATCGCATCCAACCGGTCCAACGCCGTGAGCCGCGTCAACAAACGCAGTGCTATCAGTGATGCGATCTACAAACAAATTACATGCTTTTAGAAACCAACGGTCGGTGAAGGACATGTGAGTCTTGAAAAGTACCTGTTGCTGAATGTCAATAGTATTAGGTATTGGAATCGGCAGAATGTTGTAAAAAATAGCCAACATTCTTTCAACTGGAAATGCTTTAGGACCTTGAAGTTGTTGCCGAAGCTTTTTATAAGGCAAATATCAATTGCTATAGATTGCCATCTAACTGAAAAAAAGTATAAAGTTACCAATTGCTTTGTCCTGTCTCTCCCGGCTTGTATTCCAACTTTATTTTTGCGCTTGCTTCCGTCAGCCCCCTTCGCAAAGAATCTTGAATCCAACCGGGCTGGGTTGTATGATGCCAAAAAAGAGGCAATAAGTAGGAACCGAGAAACTGTCGGTAGTTCCACCTGATTGGCTTCGGCTGATTTAGACACATATCAATAACCGAATCGACGACCAACCCCGACAATGTAAAACTTTACCGCTATCAGTTTTCGTTACACCCTCATTTTTATAAGCTTCGGCTGACGCTTCTCGCAAATATAGTTTCGAAATCGCTTCTTGGATCTCTGCATTGACGAGTTTCGCCAATTTATGGTGATGCCGACTGTCGACTAAAGACACCAATTTGTCAGCGTTAGTAAATACAACAGAAGCGATACAAAATATACCTTTGCCGTCTGTAACGGGTTTGATGTATTTCGGGAATAAAATCTTCACAAAATGTGCCAATTCAGCAATGTCTCGGCAACCGGGTCGCAGCTTTGAGTAGAGTTGATTAACAAATGCTTCGAGTAAATCCGAATCCCAATTTTGAGGACATTCGTTTTTTAAAATGGTAATTGTCTCAGGTAAAGAGAGTAGTCAAGGATAACGATACGGTATAACATTCAGCTAAAATCCAAATTAACGACAAAAGGATATTTTCTGTATACTGCGGAAAATGTAGCATGTATGGTTCAGGCATTGCTATCTTGGCATTGCGAAACTTCTCCCATGATATTGTACTGATCAGTATGACTGAAATGTTTCGGTTCGTCTGCTCGAAATATATTAGGAATCAGATTTGTCGCGACGAGAAACGGATTTTACCGATTGTGGAAGCGTCATTAAAGTTGCTAAGACCGCTGGTGGCATCTCTCTTAATAACTCCGCCTTATCTATAATCTTTGGAAGATTATTAGCCATCGTTGTGACGGATTGAGTGAAACCGGCTCTTACCAGGTAATGGTTGCTACCGTCATCTTTGTTGATTATGGATTTAACATGCTTTACGAAATCACAGGGGCTATCACATCGAGCGTAACCTTTAAAGCCATTTTCCAAACAAGGCACTGTTCCGGCCCACTCATTGAGGGCGTATTCAAAGATCAATTTAGGGGAATAGCATTCAACACAATTGATGAATGCAGCGTGCCGCGGTGGGAATGTGTTAGATAACTCTTTCAAAATCGATGTTTTCCCCGTCGACGGGAGCCCATAAACAATCAATGAAGGAATTGCGGGATGGTGAGGCTTTTTACGGAAACCTAATATTAGCACAATGTTTCGTATATGAGTAAGAGATTGGAGCATTGAAGCCATACATTTCCCACTAACTCTATCAGGCTCTGTATTTGGACTTGGCGCCCAGGATATCGTACAAATAAATTATCACTTGCTGCGATGTTCATTGAGACAGCAAGGGTAAATGTGACAAGTGTAGCAATTTGGTGTGAAGAAAATCGGTGGAGCTTCCCTTTCTCAACAGCGTTGGGCGGTTACAGGCTTACAGTTGTATAAGCTCGTAAACAAAAACGCTGGAGCGCTCAGTGGCCACTCAATATTCATATGAATTCATTTGACTATTATTTACTCCAACCATTACCCGAGGTCCAGCAATTCTACATAAGCACATACTGTCTTTCTTCGAACGTTGGCAAAGCTATCTACAATCTGCGAACAACAACTTCCTCGTTTGGAAGAAACTATTTTAATTGGGTTCGACTATTCATTTTTCAACCGTTTTAGCGCCAGCGTGGATTAGAATCGAGATCAAGAAAAAGAATTTAGCAGGTCAGACCAATGAGTTGATCTGTTTGTCATGAAATCATTCGTGCAAATTATCTTTATGAGAAAACCATGCAAGGTGATGTCGTTAGCTTACGGCCGTGTGGTCGATGGCCAACGTCGGACGAACCGGTGACTCCCAGGATTAATAATAGTGTAAACAATCCGACTTATAATCAGATGCTAAGTTTCAAAGCGCCTCGTATTTTATGCCAGCATGTGGGGTTCCAATTCTGAAACACACATGATAGCGTGTTCCCGACAAGTTTAAACCGATTTAAAATGCTACTTACAAGGATCTGCGGCGTGTCGAATGATGAAGAATGGAAATTGTGTTCTAGTTTGGTCATGCCATCATATTTGAGCGTGGATGTCTAAAACTAAATTATCGGCAACAATCCAGCTGTGGCATTTATTGTGTTCAAAATATAGTCTCCTTCAGAACATGTTGATTTCGCCGCTAAAAAAAAATCAACTGGAAAACGGTTATTTAATGGGAGGGCGTCCTTTTCCATCCCTACGCCTTTTTTTGCATTTATTATATTCATTTCCGGTGCACGTAGTATAGTCAAAAGTTTAAAATGCAGGCATCGGTTATTGTCTTCCTGCTCATCGCCTTTTCTCTCAATGTTCAAGCTGGTGTCGTTCGACGGGCGCCTGATCAGCTACCAGAGAATGTTGTACTGATGCCCAATAAGGTAAATTCACCGTCTACCGACATGCAGCAATGTTGCAATGATGCTGACAGTTCTCCCCTTTTTAGTTTATGATTCAATTTGGGAGGAAACCCACTGCGGACAAAGGTTCTTTAGAGGAAATCCGAAAGGAACAAGAGAAATTTCGACGAGCGATCGAGAGCAACAAAGTCCGTCTGCGCGAGAACAGGTTGGCCAAGTCGTTCCTTTCCCTGAATTATATCTTAACAGCAACTGATACATTTAATTTTAGAGTATTTACGACTTTGTTCAATGCCATCTCTGTCACTTTAGATGACCCAAATGATGCAGAGAAAATTGCATCAATCGCAACCGTCAGCAACGTATTCCCAGTTTTCAGGTTTTTCAGGCCTGCAGAACCACTTCAAATTCCCGATGAATCGGTAAAACCATCTCTTCTGTTTGCTCATGATACAACTGGTGTGAAGAAAGCATGGGAATCTGGTGCGTACGGAGAGGGTATAAAAGTTGGTGTAATCGATACGTAAGTAATTTTAAATCTCTAACCTATTCATTGACTTGATACTAACCTTGAACGCTCATATCAGCGGTATCGACTATCAACATCCCGCCTTCTCCCGCGGCAACACCGCTTGTCGCAAAGTGGGGGGGAAAGGTTGCCAAGTGCAATTCGGCCATGATTTCGCAGGTGACAAGTACGGTGTAAATGACGCTCTTCCTATGGAAGGCGGATCTCCTTTGGACTGCTCCGGCCACGGTACTCACGTTGCTGGTATCATTGGTGGCAAAGATGACAAGGTTCAAGGTGTCGCGCCGGGCGTAATCTTGGGGGTTTGTATGCGTATATACGCGATCCAAATATAGTGTATCTCGCTAATACTCGAACTATGTTAGGCTTACAGAGTTTTTGGTTGCGGAGCTGGAACTGAAAATGACCTCATCCTTGCAGCAATGGAAAAAGCTTTCAACGACGGAATGGGTAATTTCATGATTTTCAATTTGCTTATCCATTCCATGCTAAATTACTGCGTTTCAGATGTCATCAACCTATCCCTGGGTGGCGGCCCTGTGTACGAAACCTACCCGACGGCCCAGGCTGCCAACTTGCTCGCCAAACACGGTGTGATCGTAGTCAGCGCTCAAGGAAATGACGGAGACGCCGGTTTATATTACACCAGCTCCCCTGCCATTGCAACTCTAGGCTTTGGTGTTGGGTCATTCGATAATGCCTACGCTCTTAAAATGGTTCTCAGAGTGGTCGGTTTAGATCGAAATATCGGTTACGCTCAAAGTGAATCGGCTCAAACCTTTACCAAGAAGAAATTCCGACGTAGTCAACTTGCTGTCAGTTCAGAAGACGGTGCTAACGAGAAGGATGCTTGCGAACCTTTCAATGGCAAGCCGTTCCCTAAGAAAATTGTTCTCGTCCGTCGCGGTTCTTGGTATGATTATTTTCTATAGTGCATTCAACATTGAGCTCCATGTAATTAAACGTCTTGTTCTTAGTACTTTCACCGTGAAAGCGTCAAACATTCAGAATGCCGGTGGTATTGGAATGATAGTGTACAACAATGTCGAAGGATTTCTCACTCCCGCAGTAGAAAAGTCAGTAAAAATTCCGGTCGGTTTCGTATCAAAGGAAGACGGGGAAGCCATGGCCGCTGCCATTCAAGGTCGCGAAGGTGAAGTCGAGTTTCTGGAAAAAGAAGTCGGAATGCCTGTACCGACCGCGAACATGCCGTCCGATTTTTCATCGTGGGGGTTAGGCCCAGATTTACAGATTAAACCAGATGTATCTGCTCCCGGCGGTTTGATTTACAATGCCTATCCGATCAAACGTGGCAGTTATGCCACACTTAGTGGAACTTCGATGGTATGGGTCTTTTTCGTGTCAAGTTACTTGATTTACTTTGAGTCTGACGAAAGATGCTACTTCTTTAGGCCTCTCCGTATCTCGCTGGTACCATTGCTCTGATGATCCAAAAATTTGGAAAATTGCCTTTCCCGGTATTTCAAACGTTGATACAGAATACAGCAAAGCCCGCAATGCTACCTGACCAGACTGGCCTCGCATATTCCGTTGCTAAACAAGGTGCTGGTTTGGTTAATGCGTATGAAGCACTGAATACCCGCACTGTCATTATACCATCAAAGTTCGAACTTGGGGATACTGGTTATCGCTCATCTAACAAGAAGAAAGTACAAAAGGAAAAGAAGCTCCTCATCAAGAACCTCGGTCAACAATCAATGACATACGAACTCGATCATCTTCCATCTGCCTCCGTTTCTGGATCCAACCCATCACAGCCGACCAATCTAAAAACAGTGGCTAAAGTTCAATTTGCAATTTCGAGAGTGACAGTTAGTCCTGGAAGCTCGGTGGAAGTACCATTTGAAATCGTTCCCCCACGAATTAATGACAAGGATCACGCAATCTACAGGTTTGTTCATCCTGCTTCACTTCTCTCTTGATGAAAATGAAAATTAACATCAATTCTTAATATAAATAGCGGCTACCTTGTGGTCAAACCCGCCCGCGAAATGGAAGGCTACTATACTGCACATATTCCGTATGCAGGTCTCAAGGGAAATTATAATACCTTGCAAACTCTTGAAGAAAGCGCAGATTACCCTCGAGTCGTATCCGCTGATGGTCTATTCTCGTCTCAGGAGGCTGATGACGTACTGTCGGTTTCTTTTGAAGGAGAGTCTTATCCTAAATTAGCTTTCCGCCTAACTCATCCCGTCAAACTCGGAGTGCTCAGTGTTCATGAAGCAAAGACTGATCAGATCGCTGGTTTCATCTTTATCATTCCAAACTTGGCTCAAAATTCTAATGACCCAAATCAAGAAAGATACAATTACACTATTCCGTGGAAAAATGGACAAGTCTTCCCTGATCCAATTAATCAACCTGGTCGCCAAATTGTCGTTCCCAATGGTCAATATTACTTCCGACTTGCTATACAAACCGCAAAAACGTCGATGCAACGATTTAAATCATGGAAAAGTCCAATCATTGACGTGCAACATCAACTCGACATTGATGGTGATGTTACAATGGGTGATATTAATGACATGGATATTGACGAGATGAATCAAGATCAACCTCGTCGTAAAAAGCAACGTACAAACTAGCTTAATATCTTCAAAACTCTATTATAGATGATACCATTTCTTAGAGCTGTATCATAGAATAATTATGTAGAAGTACTTTTCTTTCACCTTCTACGACTTGTAAAATACATTGAATATGGGGATATCTTCGTCGCGTGGAGCAAAATACATCGGCGCTCGTCATAACAATAAGTTCCAATTGAACCAGTCCAGACAGCTCATTCCCCGAGCAGGCCTTCCGTAACTTCGAATAATGTCAGTGCCTACTGAGAATGCCGAAGGTTCCCATAACTTACCCTTCGCTTTCTTATATTGCCTTCTGCTGATTTTGTCTCTTGGGTAGACGTATCGTTCAAAGTGGCCTTCGGGAAGACAATCCACGATATAACGATGCCTCTGTCTTCAACGGTCTCCGATCTCAAAACAAGGGTAGAATCCCTGACAGGAATTCCACCGGAATGTCAAAAGTTATTATATAAAGGTATGCCTTTCAATAAAGCGGAAATGAAGTTGAAACTATCGGGTCTCAGGCTCTCAACGTATCAATGTATCCAGGAATGCTCAAAGACGATGCGGCTCCATTATCAAATTATAAACTTCAGGGTATGTCGGCAAATCGTAGGCCCCATTAATCATATTGCATGCAAACTCCATTGTGGGATTGGCTTAGTTTTTAGTTTAATATCTCATAAATTTCTGCTTTCATGTACTCTATGACAGGACAGAAAGTTATGCTCATGGCCAGCAAAGTAGACGATATTCTTAAAATTGCGACTACAGTCGCCGAAACAAAAAAATTGGGTTCCGCTTCAATTGGGTCTACTCAACAGATGACATGGTTGGAAAGACATTTCTTTGTCTTAACCTGACGCCAACCTAATGAACCCTCTCATAGGTCAGACATGACGGAGCACAAAAAAGTTATAGAGAAAGGAAAACCCCAAGATGCTGAACCTGGATTTAAGAATAAAAAGGTTTGCTATATAATGGATAAATCACCAATTATAGGTCTACTAACCATGCACCAAACTAGATGTCGCTTCCCCCAGGATCAATGATCAAAGGGCTGTACAATAAGTTTGGGAGTAAAGCTCGATTGACCTTCAAGAAGGACTTGGATCAACTGTGGATTGGTACAACAGAAAGAACTCAAAAATTGCCGCTGAATTCGATCAAGTCAGTAACTTCTCAGCCAATTGCAGGATTTGAAGAATACCATATATTGGCGTTACAGTTGGGGCCAACTGAAAAGTCAAATTATTATCTGTACTGGGTACCAGCACAGGTCGATATCCTATTATTAAATATATCTTTGGACTGTCTGACTGACATTCTCATTCTTGTAGTACATTGACACAATCAAGGAGGAGATATTAGGAATCTTCGCTATCTTCCAACAGTGACCATTTGGATCATTACATTGTAAAATCCCATGTAGAACTTTATGTAGTCCAGCTTTAGCGATGGCACAGATTTCTAGCTGAGTTTGTATTATGAGGTATTCGACACGCGCGAATTGACTGTGGAATGTCCGTTGACGGGACTCTGAGTAATCAGCAATGCGCCATCAATTGGTCAAACCGGCTTCCTGTATATCCCTTTCAATAAATCTGCATTTAAATATTGACGTTTGCCAGTGTTGTCCTCCATACGACAGTATGCCATCAAAAGTTACCTCATCTGACATCTCTTCCCCGCTATTGAAGCCAACACCGTCAAATGCCTTGCCCCACCATTCAAACGAATTTCTTTCAGGAAATTTCGCCCCTGTCCAAGTGGAATATAATCTCACCTTAATTCAATCAGTTGATGTGGAAGGGAAGATTCCCGATTGCTTTTATGGCGGTGAATATATTAGGAACTCGCCGAATCCTCAATTCGTTGAGAAATCTATGCCCTATCACTGGTTTGGTAGGTTAACTGTTCAAAATCGGTGACTTCACGAGACTGTGACGAAGACTCCTAACATGCCTTCAGACGGTGACGGAATGTTGCATGGCATTTATTTTGATGCAGAGGGACGGCCCCATTATGTTAACAAATATGTTAAAACTCCTCGATTTTCGTAAGTCTAAAATTTTACCTACTATCGGCCAAAGTTAACCGTACATTACCGCTCCGATTATTAGGTTAGAAAAATCATTCGGCGGAAAAATTTACGGTAGTATTGCCAGATTTATGGGTGAATCTAAGTGGGATTTGATGAAATCCCTCATTGCCATGTACTTTGCTCGCTTCTTCGATACACCGGCGGGTCATCAGGGCACAGCCAATACTGCCCTTGCGTATCATGCCAAACGCTTATACGCTACTAATGGTATGTCCTTCGATTATAAATAGCTCAATTACATGTAAGCTTGACAAAGGGCTCACAGAATTTTGTATGCAGAATCAGACTGCCCAGTACAAGTTATTGCCCCGTCTTTGGATACCCTGGGTATTCAAACTTTCGACGATGCCTTGCTGGATGATATCAGTTCCAAAATGGTTACCGCCCACCCGAAGATTGATGCAGAAACGGGAGAGATGATTTTTTTCGGATACAGGTTGGAGAAACACCCTCACATTCATTATTCAGTCGCCGATAGAGAGAACAAGCTCATTGTAAAGTGAGTGTTATCGGTCGTGTTGGTAAATGCTTCGAAAGACACGAATACTAATTCACTACATAGAAAGTTACCACTGTCTAAATGCCGCGCGGCAATGTATCATGATTTTTTTATCACGAAGAATTACAGTTGTATTATGGATATGCCTTTGCTTTTCGATCCCGAAAAAGCCTTCAAGTCAAAGAAACCAGATGTATTCAAATTTTACCCATCAGAACCATCTCGCTTTGCTTTTCTTCCTCGTCATGCGGCATCTGAAGCATCCGCGATTTGGATTGAAATGGATGAGCCTTGTTATATATTCCATACAGGTATGACGACTGATTTAATCAAAATTGCATTTTAAAGATCTCTAATAAATAATGGCCTTCCACAAAAGCCAATGCTTGGGAGGAGGATCGGGACGGACAGTTGCATATTATCATGCTAGGGTGTCGGGCGAAGCATGTCGATTTAGGTTTAAAAGTGAAATATGACGTCGGCAAACTTAATTCGGAAGAGATTAAAGCAATGAAAGATACCCAGGCTATTCTTTCGTTGTTTGATTTTAATCTAAACTCTAAGACGGTGGATGTTACTCCTCTTGTAAAAATTCCAGGAGAGTTCCCGACTATTAATTTTGATTTTGCAATGAAACCAAATCAATTCACATATTACGGCACGTTTGCCGAGGTATTTTGTTCGATACTTGAATCTCCTGTCAACACCTGAGATTTACACCGCTCTTTGTCTTTTTTATAGGATGGTTCAATTTTGATGCATGGAATTGCGAAATACGACCATAAAACTGGCAAAACGAAAGTCTATTCCCACGGTAATTCCGTATACGGTGGTGAAGCTGTTTTTGTCCCAAACACTTCAATTCCGCTTAAACGTCGGAAGGAAGACGACGGATACCTGACTTTATTCGTTTTCGACGAAGTGAATAAGACCTCACAACTACGGATTGTCGATGCTAAAACGATGTCAGAAAGTGCTAGAATTACAGTTCCGTTCAGAGTTCCTTACGGATTTCATGGAATTTGGGTTGATAAGAGCGATGTTGAAACCCAAGATAAGGTATCTTTCAATTTTTATTCATTGCAAAGAGTCCAGTTTCGTTGTCACGAGCATTAACAATGATTGATTAGAGCGCAAATGGCGTTCTTTCTGGCGCATATATTAAACCTACTATAGATTCTTGGTTGAAACGTGCCGCCGCCGGGATTGCCTGGTTTTTGAATAAGTAGAATGTGGTATTATGTTGAAGACCTCATAGTGTTTTAACGGAGAATTTAACGATTGTAAACTATTAGTGTCCACAAAGTATGTAAATAAAATGTTTAGATATGAATGTGGATATTTCTAAAGAATGGTTTTCGGTTCAATCCAAATCTTAGTTTGATGAAAGCAGCAATAAAATATAGGGTGAGCTTGACTTCCTTGATATGGCTATGATTGAACGCATTCGGCAATCCTGAAAATTTAAACAAGCCTGCAAGTGATGAATGAATATACATATACAGTGTGTTAAAATACTGTCCTGATTTTCACTATGTTGAAATCGCAATGAATAACAACTCTCGGACAAATTGTATTCTCAAGTATTCTTCGACAACGAGAATAGCATAACTTTGCCACCAAACCTTCCTACAGTTGTATCTCGAACGGGAAGCAAGTGCGGAAGTGCGCTATCAGTATTGGCCTCAATACTCGCAAATTTGCAGCATTTAAATCGATGAGATAACTGCAGCAAAGTCGATTGCGTTCAATATTACGCAAAACGACATCTGGCGAGAATCCAGGACTCTGTACCGAAAGTTATTTATATTCAGTGCAAATAAATTACAGCTCTATCGTCTGCCCAAAATATTCATTAATCTTGAATTCTTGCGTTCTATCGGTTTAATCTCTTTCTTTTTCTTTTCCGCAGCTTTGGGCTTTAGTGGAATCTACAGGGGGGTATCGTAAGACAATTGTCAGAAAATTGGTGTAAATGGTTGGTCGCGGATACTAACCTCATCTGCATTTTCCTTCAGCTTCGTGGTAAAGCCTTTAGTTTTCATACCCTCTTTTGAATGATTCTTTGATTGCGATCCTAAGTCTGATTTGTGCTCATGGCCTTTACTTGCGTATCGTTCAATCAGAGTCGACGATTGTTTCGTCAACAAGGAACCTCGCTTCATCACCGACTTTTTCTGCAAGTGGCAAGATAGTAAGAATTTGATTATGGGAATATGCCAAAACTCCTAAACTTATCTTTACCTTTTCAATTCTTATCATTGATGCTTGAGTCGGTGGAAGTATTTGTGCGTTATTTTGTGAATCAAGTTCTTCCGAGAGAGAGTAATCTTTAACACTCGTTTTGTTAAAAATCGGTTTCGAAATATGAACTTTGTGCGTTTCGCTGTAGAAAGTCTCTTCTTCGTATTCTTCATACATCATCTAATTTTATAGTGTTATACTTCCCCAACATGGCGTCGACTCCGTGAAAATGGTAAATTACCTGTTCAACAATATTTCCTTTACCGGCGGCGAGAGCTTCGATCCTATGCTCTTCAATTTCCGTTTTCATGCGGTTGCCAATTCCTTCGATATCCTGAGCAATGGATTCGACTACTTCCTCTCCGAATGTATCATCAATTCCACCGTCATCTACGAAGGCCTTAGCAAACGCTGCCGTTTCGGGCTTGTCGGCTGACCAGACGTTTTTGTTCAGTATAAAATCTTAAAAATGCTGCTCTTTCATGCTATTATTGCGAACGAAAACTTACCAATTTTCTCCAAGGCGGAACTGAATTGCATTCTCTTCTTTCGTCCAAATCGATTTCTGTTATCGTCCCCATATCCGCCATAACCTTCCTCGTAGTCGTCCAATCCATAACCCTTACCACTGAGATCCATCCTTGTGCGCCGATTCAAACCAAGACCACCTGTCAAAAGACCCTTCTTAATAGCCTCGACGTCTTTCGCGTCCGTATCGATTTCTTGTTGTCTAAGTTTGTGATGAAACACGACTATTTAAAAAAATGATGACCAGCCAACAGCTAGAGTGCGATACTTACTGTACAAGTGCTCTAACTTCTTCTACACCTTGAGCTGCTTCCTCCGGGTTATCGGCGGCAACAATTTCATCATCCGTTGCATCGTCATCGCTGTTTTCCCCATCTTCACCACCCGCCCCTCGGAATTCGTCGTCAGACTCTTGCGCTTCGCTTTCGATAAATCGAGGTCTACGGATTTGGTTTGTAGCTGCTGCTTGCACGGAATCAGTTTGCAAGTTCGGAGCATTTTCAGGAGGGGTCAGTCCAAACGAAAATGAAGGTCTGCGGATTTGAGTCAGCTGAGACGATTGCGCTGGAAGCTGAGTCGACAACAGCCTAGATTAAAATTGATGTATAAGGCAAAAATGGCATCGTCCTTCGATGAATGTAACAGGTCATACCCGTCTTTTGTAATATATCCTATAGGCGAATCTTGTTGGTAGCGTTGACTTTGGTTGAATGAATCATCATCTACTTGAGTACTTTCGAAAGGGCCAGAGGCTGTTGATTGGCCAGTACTATCGGTTTGCGACATGCTAATTCCTTCCATATCTTGATTAATGAGTTGCGAGCGCAATGGTATCTGCAGAAGTGCCTATTTCGACGGATGAGCTTTAAAACATTGAATGCGTGCAAAAGTGATTCTCTTACATTTTGTTGTATAGATTGATCGATAAAGTCGAATCCACCCTGCTTAAGAGGTTACCACCGTTAAAAACCAATACGCTAATTCAGAAGATATAGACATAATTACTGGTGCTTCTTCGTTTGACAATGGAAGCGCAGAAAAACTCAATTCTTCATAGAGATCCAATGAGTCTACTTTGGCTTTCTTCAGTCCTTCAGGTTTGTTTGGTAAGCCGTCCTTCGACATGTCGTCCGCATCTTCATCTTCAATAATTCTCTGCAATTTGCGCTTGCCAACACCGCTACGTTTGTTGGAAAGAAAACTGGGACCATCATCTTCCTCGTCATCCTGCACCGGTAGAGTAGGCAAATCAGAAATGCATGATGGGGATTCTGTTACCTCCGTTGGAGAAAGCCCTATGTTTGACGTTGCGACTGAGGTATGTTTGGCCTGTTCTTCATTATCGGGGAAGCTTTCGGCTATTTTCTCGGAGTTTACATTTTCAGAATCTGATTCTTCGGGGTTGGTTTTGCTGACGTTCTCATCTTCACTTCCTCTTAGCATATCTTCCTCCATGTCACTATGAAATTCTTCGTCACTGTTCCATTTAAAATCGCCATCTTCTGGATCATCCTCTTCGTCATCAGCCATCGCTTCTGCGTTATCTTCCTCTTGCTTTAACTTTTCTATATCAATTTTAATTTCAGGAAATTGAACAGTCTCCCCTTTCGGTTCAGTCCAAAAGCCTTGAGCTCTAGCCTTCTCTTCCATTTTTTTGCGCTTCATGATAGATTGTTGAGCGATGCGAAGCTGTAAATTCTTATTCATTTCCTTCGTTGTTATATGTGGCTGATTGGGATTGAATACACTGATGGGTCCATTTTTTAACGGGCTCTCGCGACCGGGTGATCTTGCTTTAGATGTTTCATCCTCAAACCCAGATTCGTCACTGTCAGAATCGCTGAGATAGATGACGTCGCTTTTCATAGGTGATGTCGGCTTTTCACGAAACGTCGGCTGCATTGTTGACTCTGCTGCTCGTGCTGTGACGTTTGATTGTGCTTTGTTTTTTGGGCAAGGTTTTCTGTGGAAGAGTGTGAAAGTATGAAACGATGGTTTGAAATTTAGTTAAAAATATTATCGCAACTTACTGTATATAATCGCCCAAGAAAGAGGCGAAAGATTTCTTCTTATATTTATTTTCTAAAGTTAGACGGCTACCTAAAATGCGAGGTTAAACCTCTGTTTACATAACAGCGCCGAAACCATATTCACATATTCAGAACATACTTCGTATAAGTCGTTCACTTTGCTTCTTACGCTCAAGGATGTCTGCTTTTGTGACCTTAAAAACCCAGTAGTCAGCGCACACCCCCTTCTCAGTCGTTTAGTCAAAAACTAAGATTCTGTACCCTTTTCTTACGGCCCGATGGAGGCTGACTTATTTCATTGTCATCATTCTTTGGTGACGATTCCGTATCACCTCCTTCGACATCATCCGCCTTGGGGACACTTTGATCTGTAGGATTGCTTTCGCCCTCGTCGTCTGATTCTTGAAATTTTTGGAATACTTGACTGAGTTCTGGAAGCTGTTCATCGTCGTCAGAGTCATAGTCTATTCGTTTTTGCGGACGGGGTTTCTGACTTATTTGAGCATTCTGAGTGGAAATGCTCAATGATTGCGGAATATCGTCGTCGCTGTCGCTACTTTCCTCCTTCTCAGTGGCTGTATTTGAGGATTCTTTAAGAGAAATATCGGTCAGGTCTGTCTTAATTGATGGTGATCCTAAGAGATTGGAATCGTCTTGAGATATTAATGGTATATCTTTCGCGCGTCCTCCGTCCACATTAGCATTCGTCATGTCCTGGGTTTCGGTTTCTGACAACAGGGAGTCTTCAACTTCAAGTCCACGTTTGAAAGCTAATTCGATATTTGCATACTCAATGCTATCATCTTGGCATTGGGTACGATCCTCCTGTGTCGTCGATATTTCCAGTGAAACCGGATGCGAGGAGTTCGACAAAGATTCACCAGCAGGAGTAGATACACCGTCAGAAGGTCCGTCGGCGGAATCTGACATTGTTGAATATTATGTACACTGAAAGGAATGGCGGGAGAAAGAGAGATTGAAGAGTGAAAGAGGAATGGATGACTGAAGTGGTGGGAATGGCATTCCCTCCTGTTTGCCGTCTTCCGTTCGTTCGCGGTCACACTGACACACTCCATTCCCGCTGTGATTTATATTCTTCTCAGTACATACACAAAAGATATATCATTTCTGACGACATCAAACCATCCGAATTACACAACATAAATAAGAATGTCCATCCTGACCCTATTCGTATCGAGCCAGAATACTATCGACTCAGAAAGAAGATTTGATAAGGGCCTGTCGATCGCTTCACTAAAGGTAAAGGCCTTCTCCTTTTCTTCAACTCTTCATAGATCCCTTGTCATTGTATATATTTTTATTCAAGTTACCATGTTTATAGAAAATTAATCTTCTTTTTCTCCCTGTCCTCCGCATGTTAGGCAAAGTTAGAGCCCATCACTGGTGTTCCGGCCGAAACTCAACTGATCAAGCTCTACAACGGTGATTCTTTCATTACCACTGTTGAAGGCGACGATTATATGTTGGGTGCTTTTCCGGTTGAAAATTTCATGAGATTACATGTATGTATATAGATAATAACTCCTTGGCTAAGGCGAACTGGGTGAAGAAGAAAAACGACAATGAACTTCATTGACGTTTGGTTCTTTAGGTCATCGATACCAACCCTTATGCAAAAAGGAACGAGTTTAGTGACTTGTCACAAGTTGAGAAATTTGAGATGAAAGATGATGATTACGACAAGCTGCATGGTTTCATTCTACCGATTGTCTATTCGACGTTTCGACTTTCCGTTTTTAACTTGTATACTCTTAGACTCTGTACGTGCGTTTAAACGGCGAAACAAAATTGGCCGATTCGACGATGCCAGATCCTCGACCAGTAGCAATGACGATGCATTTGAGGAGGAAGCGTCAAACATAAAAATAGGTAATCGATGCGAAGTAGATATTGGGGATGGTAACATAAAGCGGCGAGGTACAATTATGTATGTCGGTAAGTTATTTTCGGGCACTCGATTTTTCATATCAATCTATTGAATCATAAAAGCTAATGATTCTCATGATGCTTAGGCAAGACTGAATTCAAACCTGGTTATTGGATCGGTGTGAAGTACGACGAGCCATATGGCAAGCATGATGGAACGTATGTGTTATTTTCTGTCTGTGATCCTTTTCAACTGACCCAGAGCCACTTATCATTTGAAACTATCAGCGTCGAGGGCAAGTCGTATTTTTCTTGCCCAAATAAATACGGCGCATTTGTCCGCCCAAATAAAGTGACTGTTGGTGATTTTCCCGAAGAAGAAATAGACCTAGACGATCTCGATGAAATGTAATTCTTCCGGTTATAATGACCAAAGAGATTTTGGCCTGTTGTTTGTTAGAAATACTAGTGTGAAAGACAAGACCATTGGCACGAAAGAATTTATTGAAACAAAATTGTGTATAGATCTCGTAACAACTCATAAATAATAATTTAAACGAATGTTGCGATGTTGCCTGTCAAAGCAGTATTTTCTCTTTCTTGATGTTTAAATCCGGCCAACGCTAAAAACAGAAAATAATGTCAGACAGGAGCACTACTCGAATCCAAAGGCATTCAAGAAACGTCTATGGACTAAATTAAGTAGCCACATTCAAGGATAGAAAAAGATGCAAACCGTAGCAGATTGCACAAATCGTAAGAGTAACTGCGGATACGATCAACCCACTTGCAGCAACCATCAAGGATAACCACATCATGAACGCAAATCTGATGAGGAAAATGAAGTTATGAGAGATACTCGTATTGTTTGATGAAGAATTACGCTTACGCAGCATATAAGGCAGCTCGCAACCAATTTCCTTCAAAGAATGCGATACAAGATTGCATTCTCGGTCCTATTGCAAATCCCAATTCAGTCATAAAATAATAGTTATTCACTGACAATTCAAATTATGTGTATGTTTCTGTCGTTGCCTAGAAGAAATCAAAATAAAGATGTAGATTTTACCGGTTGGACAGCACTTTGCGAAGAATGGTAACTCCATTAAGAACATGACTGCGGCTTCACACCTAAATGGATGTATGCCGAAAATATACGGAGAGAACACAATAAAACATTTTAAAAAGGTCAGTATAAACAAGACTCAATCAAAAATAACATATATTCTTCTTAGCTTGCCCGGCGTAGCATTATCTGAATGAGACCCTCCACACCTCATTTTGAGCCAGCCATTTAAAGTTTCCCCCATTAACTACGAACCCAGCTCCAAAGAACCCAACAAGATTCTAATTGAAATTTACTTACAAAGCAATCAATGCAAAGATGATTAGAGTACTGAATAAGTTGGAGATTCCGAAAATTATTAGAAACAGAACCGACAAGTATGACATCCTGTATCCAACGTTGTATCACAAGTTTCAATGGGGTTTATACGAGATAATTTAAGCGGAAGATCCATTTTCGGAATAAGAAATGTTGAGTGCGCAAGTGAGCGATGATTCCAAATATGAGTATTCAAGATAATGCGATTAAATTATAGAATGTTAACATCAAATAGTAGATATAGGACTACGTGACAATAAGACATGGCGATACCATTGTGCGTAGACGGTGAATTTACCAGATTTCAGGTCTGTCTTGAAGCTTTCCCAGGCTGACATTTTCGGAGCTGTATACGATTACTTTGCAGTGAAAATACTGTGGTTAAGGAATTTAAAGTGGACGCGGGAAGGGGGGAAGCAAATCGTCGCCTTGAAAAGGTGCTCTTTGGTGCTCATTTGAGTGTGGCTGACAGGCATTCGGAATTTCGGATACACAATAAATCACTGAATATTATTTATAACTTGATAACAAATATTTTTCTACAATTTTAGGTTGTTGCGTTTTACTACAGATATAATACAAAGGAACTGAGTGTGGGGCAAACGAAATGACGGGTTGAATCACGAAATGCCAGCGGAATGCGATTGTCACATTGTATAATCATCATCGTTAGAGTCTTCAGGATCAGAAGCGTGCAACGAAGGTTAAGGATAAGATTTCAAGCAAAAAAATGACAGTTCAGATCAAAATAAACGGAAAAATAAAGAGAAAAGGATATCATCATAGACTTTCTTCTTTTCTTTCCTCCACTTTTTCTACTCGTGGTGGATTTTCTCTTTTTTGATACTGAAGACCCGTGAGACTTCGCGCTTCGACTTTTCATCGTTTTTATAGACTTTTGGGAAGTTACGACATGATTTTGGATTTCTACTCCTTCCATATGGATGTCGCCCGTTGAAAAAGGTTCATTCGGAGGATCGGTCAGTAACGTGGCACCATGATGCTCCAATTCAAGTTCATCTTCTTCAGTCAGAAGGGTTGTATCTTCATCGATTAAGAATTTAACCTGGAGAATGGTCGTCAGATGGTCTGACAATTGGAAACGTAAGCATAAGTAGATGAAAACCTCTGTCAACTGCTCTTTTACATCTTCCTCGGTCGTAATCAAACTTTTAGAAAACTTTAAATCCTCGATAGCAAATTCCAATCCGTCATGCCGCACGACATGTCTCTGTCCGACTTTAGAAGATTGATTGGGATTGAATTTTATACATCGCCTAGATGATGCCAATATTAGGGAAGTTGACTCCGATAGATGGTGCAAACAGGATACGCACGAATCTTTCAAGTCATACACAGTCTTCAAATACTTCTTAAGTTTCAACAGAATCGCAGTGCAAGCTGAAATTCGAGCAAGAGTGATATCGCTAAGGTTGGTATCTAGACAAATTCGACTGTCAGTAATTAATACATCAAGATCATCAGACGATGTCGACATGACCTTTCGACTGATCCTCCGAAGTTTTTTCCAGTGATGATAAAGCCGTAATCCCTTGGAAGCTAATTAACTTGTTGATGTGATAAATTACTGATAGGACTTCCTCTTCGCATTTGTAGTCGAGGTTTGCCAATATTTGAGCCATGAAAGTACAGAATGGTACATTGACCTACATAACATGTTAACACCTATTCTGTCGGCTAAGGCGTATGGCACTTCTGAGGAGAATACCTCTTCTGCTGTGCACCCTCTAAGGTCAAATTCAAACATTCTGCAAGCAATACGAAGGAAATCTTTTCTATCTTTCTTACGATCTCTGATTCTAATGTAGAGAGCATTCAAGACAGCGTCTCTAGAACCGTCTTCCCGAGTTAAGGCACCTGAAAAGGAATATAAAGTTGAGACCCCACTGTCAGATGTTTTGCGGTCAAAAGTAATGCTTTACCTTGCGGGAAGATATCGCTTTGCTGCTTCGCTTGAAACTGAAATGATTGCTGAAAGAATTCGAGCCAGTTGGTGTAAATAATACTAGGGAAGCGTTCATGAAGACTTTGATGTTGCGATATCGCCTTATTGCGAATCAGCGGATGCGTGGACCCTTCAAGGGCAACAATAGTGGTTATAATCTATGATTTTTGTCAGTATCCGTAATATCATGGACGACTCGGTACAGTGGACATTACATGACGAGGAGAGGTGAGATTTCCAAAAGCAATATGGCCGATAATGTCAGTTGACAATTCAACGATGCTGCCTGATAAATCTCCAGGCGTATATGATTCCATTGCGCATTCCTTGAAATACTGAACATAATTTTGAGCTATTGATTCCGGAACACTTGGTTTGCAAGTCATTAGTCAGAAAATCGTGCTGTTCACTCAAACGAATGCGGAAACCCACCCTCCAACTTTGTTGTGTAGTGAGGTGCCCATAAATGCGTCTTTGTCGAATCCGTTTTCCTTTTCTGTAATAACCAATAAATATAAGGACAGACTGATAAAACGCATAGAGGCAAACCTGATTTCTGTCCATCTTCTAACTTAGTTTCTTCGGACGCAAGAAACTCGGCTATTACGTTCAGTAACGTCACTTTAGAATACTTGTCGTCAGACTTCATAATCGTCGTGATGAGTTGCCCAGTTGATTCCCGATTCAACCAGCCGGGATATGTTCGAAAAGTGTATCCTAAATATGACTTAGTGAATTACGACAAAATTACGGAAGCAATAACGCCGAACCTAAAGACTGGATTGCTGTTGTCCGGAAGCAATCAGGGCCAGCTGTAGCGTACCACATCAACAACTGATAAACATATGGAACGAATTGCTGAGGGGGGAATTCAATAACATTGACGAAAGCAGACGGATCGCTTTGCCGATGTTCTTCTAAGTTATAGTGTTGAGCTATCAATCCCACCAGCGTGAGAAAGCGTCGTACACTTGATTCATTTTCTTTTGTCCCAGTTGCTTCGTAAGATTGCTTAAACTTGACGAGCATGTCTATCGGAATGAATAAGTATTTTAAGAATTATCGTCATATGTGAAAAACTTGCATACTCGCACTATGCTGAAAAATCCTAGCAATTTTTTCATGTTGGTGGGTAATAAGCGACACCAACTTGCAGAGACACTCCACAGCCGCAGACATGACGCTTGCCTATCACACAACCGTCAGTTATCGCTCATAGATTCATGATTATTGAGACGAACTTACCAACGAAGCGAATCGAATAATAGCTGTCACGGTGCGTTGTAATTGGATATAAGCAGAAGTATTCGACAAGGTTAAGTGAGGAAGAACTGTATTATATATTTGAAGAACGAAGTAGACAATAGATCTTTCTTCATCCGTTTTTGGGCTATGATCAAGATATTTCTCAAGAACATCGATATGGCCGAGGAGGAGTTTGGCATCGCAATTGCACAAGACGTGCAAAGTATGAATACATTCCAAGATTTGTGACTTTTAAAAGGACGGTATTAGCATGCAGCAATAGGACGATCCAATGCAAATGCTAACCTTGGACTGCGGAGATGTTTCTTCGTCAAGTAGCATTATGTATTCCATCAGGTGATCAACGATGTGACCACAAACTGATATTACAGTGTCTCCGGATTTTCCTTCAAACAACTTGAAGAAACCAAGTTAAAAATGTGAGTGTGAGCGGTTAAACCATATTTTATATTAGAGCTAATCAAACCTTAATTATTGTTCGGGTGAAAGGTTTAGTTATGTCGCCCAACTCTTTGATGACCCGAATCAGAATAAGACCACGGTTGCTCACGTCTTTTTTAGTGGAGACATCCACATCGGGTTTGGAACTAAATGGCGAAAAGAGAAGCTCTTGAAATAGCTTATGCGCAAGTTCCTGTTGAGGAGATGTAAATGAAATAGAGTTATTTTAAAACACACACGAAGAAATAGAAAGACGAAACGGAAAGGATGAGACGCAATATTTACTCTAACGTTGTCATCTTCGTCGTCTGCTCTATCTAAGATCGCAAATGCGATCATTGCCTTCATCCCATGATCATCGGATTTTATGTACATATCGCGTAATATTTTCATTGCACGTTTACGGACATTCAGACCGACATCCTGCATCCAATCATTAATCAAGCGAATCACAACGTCCATTAGCAATATTAATTATACCTTGACTCTGGCTAGCACAGATTCCAAATAGGTGTCAAACCCTTCA
Organism: Paraphysoderma sedebokerense; assembly: GCA_025602915.1. Taxonomy (NCBI): domain Eukaryota; kingdom Fungi; phylum Blastocladiomycota; class Physodermatomycetes; order Physodermatales; family Physodermataceae; genus Paraphysoderma; species Paraphysoderma sedebokerense. The sequence goes on from JAHLJZ010000002.1 coordinate 690,722, forward strand.
TTTTTCTGAGATATGAATTTGCCGACCACTTCCAAGACACAGTCCCGAACAGAGGTTGACTGATCAACCAATTTAGCCGTTACCGCAGCTTGAACATTTGGTTGCGCTAAGACATCAGGATCAATTTCGACTGTGCTTGCAAGAAGGCGCAATGCCTTGGATCTCAGGGTCGCTTCTTTGGCATCTAGACTTCGGAGGATTTTGGAAAGCAACAGATCGGATGACATATACAATTGCTTTTTTGATGAAAGACATTCACTAGCTTCCAAAGCGACTGATCGGGAGATCGAAGAACTAAAACACCAGTTAGATGTAAGCCAAACTCTTGATTAATCGAAAAGATATTACCGCTCACTTATATGCATTCGGTCTTCGCTAGAGAACCAAACAAGGTATTTATGAATTATTTCCACGATCAATTTTGCTTGTACAGATGAGATAGTCATCGGGGATGATACTATAGGTCCCATTATGTTGAAGAGCCAATCAACCGCGAAGAATTGCCGGGCTGATAGCATTGAAACGTCTTGTTGGGCAATTTGTTGTAGATATTGCAGTATAGATAGTTGAAGGGACCACATATTTTCCATACTGGCAACAGAAGTATCGAGAGATATCTACCAGGGCAGCCGTTAAAATTACTCTTGCATTAATTCAATGATTCTGCGATTACCTCAAGCCCAGGCAGTTCTCTGTCACATTTGATAGCCATTGCTCGTTTACGAAGACAATAGAAGATGCTGCCAATATATTCTAACGAGACCAACCGAAGATTGTAGTCGACTGCTCTGTCATCGCTATCCAGGTATGCCACTAGCATTTTCGTCAATACAACAATGGTGAATTCAGCAGCAGGAAATTCAGGATAATATAGGACGGCTAGAACATCATCAATAAAATTTCGAAGCAAAGTCTGATAATGCGACTCTTTGGAGGTGACTTCATTTGCTTTTTTGATACTGCGGCTGAAAAAGAACGTAAATATACTTCGAACTGTAGATGCAGCCGCGTCTAACAGCTCTTTCGCAGCTTCGAAAACCTAATGGAAAGTTTAGAAGCAACTACAAAGATCCGTCTTTATAAAGCGCTGCGTACTTTTTGATGACGAACTCCATCGTCAACTCCTGCGAGCATATCGATTTTCTTACTCCCGCAGTGGACTTGTATAAGTTGCAATACCAGAGCACTAGTCAATTGAATGGATTTGCCATTCGACAAACTATAAAATGCGAATGAGGATTTTACCAAGGCACAAAATCATGAGCTAAACAATACCGGTACTGCCGTAATTGTTTCTTCGCAGTGGGCATATCCACCATGTTTGTAAGAATTTCGTTCAAAATCCATTCTTGTTGTGATGGTCCAAGGCTGAAAGCTGTTCGAACCATCGTTATCCCTTGAAGCTTCAGTGCCATGTTGACATCAGCGTCCACCCATAATGGTGCAAGACCTGAGAAAACCACAGAGACGAGAGCAGTATCAGGTAATTTGACGCCGAAATATGATTTTGATACGGCTGTCAACAGAGTTGTGATCCGTGCTTCAAGATCGCAAACTTTACTGGCCAATAGTGCGAGGCTTTGTCGTACCGAATGAGATTTCAAGAGAGAAGGATGGATACGAGTTCGCTGTGGACTACCATCTAAAAAGAAAGAGGTTGGAATACAGGATACTTTCGATGTAATCGACGAAGCACTCACCAGTTAACAACTGCATGTCTTGGTACATCGAAATGACTGTCCCTGCAATTTGATTTCGTAGGCTGTCGACGATCAGCGTAATGGTATCTTCTGAATACAGTTGTCGCTCCAAACCGCGCATAGCGATCATTAGGCCCAAAATGACAGAAGATGACTCAATCCCGCATATAACACGTTCAAAGGTATTGAGCACATTCTGTTCCACATCTCGCAGATTCATATTCATTCCTTCCGTATTCAGGTTTCGCTCATTGTCAACTAAAACTTTACTGGTACTTGGATTCTCGCTTGTCGAGTCAGCTGGGGACCCCTCCGAACCAGTGCTATCGTCTGAATTTGTAGATTCAATGACCTCTATCCTGTCTCGTGCGAATGTCCTGCTTATTTCTAAACATTCAATATCTTTGATAGCTGATTCGCATAGTTTGGCCAACCGCGTCAAGTCGGACGGTTCAATTCCATTATCAACCCACATAAGCTGATATTGGTCAACGGAATGTGAAGCCAATGACGTGAAATTCTGATAACTGTTGATTCGATCCAATTCAGTGAGAATTTTAGAGAGAACTGAAGGCCTGAGGACGGGATTGTCACAATAAACAATAAAGTGGTTGTTCTCCATGAGCTGTTCCGCCAACGGAAGGGGCAACTGGGTTTCTGCGTCATAAATTGAATCCATGATGATAGAAAGCTTTTTAATAGCAGCTACCAACAGAAATTCAGATTAATGACGACCAGGATTATGAATATCAAAAATATGAATGTACCAGCTACGTTATTTGTTGCTTCAACGGTCTGTTCCACTGTCTTTGTCATAAATTCTGTCTGCTTTAACGACTCCGAAGGCTTCATACTATGCGATCGTTGACCAATAACTTCAAAGTCTTGTTTACCTAAGGTTTCACCGACATCTATTGAGTCGGCCACTTTCGGTGTTCTTGCATCCAGTAGGGCGGCCTCGTCCGTCGAATCTTCAACTGAATGTTTCTTTTGTCCAGGGGATACATCATTGATTCCCTTTGTTTGACTAAGGTCATGATTTGACATATGCCCTGACTCTGGCTGTACAACATTGCTTGTAATACCGCAATCATGCTTGAAGCTTCCCAACAAATCAGCCGGACGTGGCAATACGTTCAGGGACTGAAGTGAATATGCTTCTTGCTGCCGGATAGCGTCCATGAGGATGGGACTGAATTGATCAATACATTGCTTAAACACCCCCTCACCTGCTGCAAATTGCGATGTCGGATGTATTGAGGCTATGGAAGCAACAGGAGGTAATTGCTGAGCTATAGGTTGAAATTGTCTGCGCCGTTATATCGTGTTAGTATCATCAAGTAAAAATATGAAGTCTTAATCTTTACGAACAAGTAAGACAGGTCAACGTTCTCCAAAGCTTCTTTGATGCCATTGATATTGGCTGGTGTAATTGGCTTTATACTCAGGCCAGTTGAAAGGGGCAGGTGTTGTTGCGAGATCGCGGTCGCAGAAACTTTGGTGAGTAAAGAGTTCGCAGGAGAAATCATTTCCATTGTGGGCAAGACATCAATTGCTATAGCATATTTTACGTTAGTCAGAAAAGTCATGCTCCATATAATAATCAGAATTGACAGTAAGGCCTTCGGGATATTTATGGCGAAGGCATCAATGACCGACACAAACCATCATCGAGGGGATTCAACGAAGCAAGTGGTGTATATTGCAATGATTGAACGACGCTCAACCTTGGGGGCGGATTATCGATATCCATGATAATGGTTTCTGTTGCGATGCGTGAAGGTAGCAGGATGCTTCAATAAGATAGGCCACGGGAAAATTTTTGTTTTGAGTTGTGGAATTACGCGCAAGATTTACACTTGAATGTAGACGGTCATTAAGAAGAACAATTATAAATATAGCCAATTGAGGTTTTATTCAGTCCCAAGAAGATATTACATCATTCATATCAGGCTCGACAACAGATGATGGATCAAACCCCACTTCCACAATCTTTTGTGTATGTCCTTTCTTAATCTTCGCCTCCCTGATCGCTACCACGCCGGACGACTTCCCTTTTGTTGTCTCATTCTTGGATTGCAGCGAGGCGGTTTCGGCGGGGGAATCCTTATTCTGCGGAGCCTTTAAGTGATCTTGAGCCAGGTAGTTGCGTTTTGTTTCAACCCTCTGCACCTCTTTGGTGGTATTACAGTGGCTAATTTTCCTCAATTTCGGCGCCTTTTCGGCTTTGGTTTTTTCATCGGTAGAATCCAACTTTCGTTTGGATAACTCCTCGTTTTTTATTCGTTGAACGATAGCCCGCTTTTCCTTCCTCTGTATGAACTTGGGGTCGAACCGCTCGTTGTCCAGAACTCGGAGCGTTGGAATCAATTTTAGAATCTGCAGAGAGTAGGTTAAAATGAGATAGACTTGGAGTGAAGATCGCATGGGACAAACCAGCTGCTTATAATCGTCGATATTACATATGAGGTTACCTTTCAGGTTTAAATTGTGCAATTTTGGAAGAAGAGATAAATTTTGTACGTCACTGACCACTAGTTAGCTCAATAGCTCGAATAAGTACGCTAACATACTGATGAAACATACCTCAATGATGTAATGGCGTTATTGCCTAAATCCAATATTTCAAGACCCTTAGAAGTCTGTATATGTTCAAGTACGTTTGATATTTTGTTGTCATTCAGTCGTAATTCCTTCAGGCAAGGATTGTCCAGGAACGCCGGGATAGCATTGATCAAATTGTGTGTGATGGAAAGCTTTGTCAATTTCGCGCATTTCGACAGATTTGATATCTCTGTAAGTCTGTTATGTGACAATACTTGGAAAACAAAGTCAGCTTCCTGCCAAAAATGTAGTGGGAAAACATGATAGCTGTTACTCACCCAAAGTATTGAGTTCAAGGCACTGCCCCAAATTTTCAATTCGTTTGATCTGATTATCATTTAGAATAAGGGCCTTCAAGTTCCTCAAGCTTAGAAAATGATGTGAAATTCGCTGAACTTTGTTTCTTCCCACGTTTAAAACTTTTGGGTAACATCAGTGAGCTTTCGCGACATGCGCATATGCTAACCGAATATATTTACCTTGAAGCCTTGTGAGGTTTTCAACACCTTGTAGCGACATGAACTGATTCCCGCTAATATTTAGAACACTCAGCAGTTTGCAATATTTCAATTCCTCGAGGCCAGCCTTCAGTTTGTTATTTGAGAGATTAAGTTTTCTGAGGTCGGTTAAAGACGGTAATTCTCCAATAGAAGTGAACTGCTGATTGGACAAGTTCAGCTCTTTCACTTGATCGGGCGGCTGGGACAGTCCTTTCGTAGCAATAGCAGACGTGAGCTTCATTCTGAGAGCAGGTTATTCAGAGTCTCGGTGCGTTACCATTGAGCAAGTGTCTGGTGGATGTGGCGGTGGTGCAGTTTGTTTGTGGAAGTCACGCGTTTGTGAGCATGGAGACGGGGCATGGATGTTCTCATCATGCAGCGAGTGAGACACGTCTTACCACACCCAAATCACTCCTGCATCTCTCCATCACTCCCTCCGAGGAACCTCGCTCAAATCAGACCACCCACAACCGCAGAGCCATCTCTATCAATCTGCAATTACGATTGGACGATTGCGTCGCTGTTTGACCTCCTGGTATGTTTGTTTTCGGCCGTTTGTTTGGTAAACATTGTGCATTGCCTCTGGCACATTGGCTATTGCTGGGGTTCGCAATCATATCAACCATCAAGCAATCATATGCAATCTGCTAACAGCTGCACATTCTTCTGACTGATCTTTCAACCGTATATCTTTTTGCTGTTTTCAGAAGACTCCTTGCGTATTTGTATCATCGGCATAATTTATTTGTAAATACTTCCCCTTTTAACCCCAAACATCGCTTGCACATGTCATTCAACGACGACGAATACGCTGCTGCTATTCTTGCTCAGAAATTCGGTTCCGCCGAATGTCCTCTTTCAAAGTCACCTTCTGGGACGACAAACCAATCGACTGCTCCCAACCCACTCACGAATACGCCTTTCCTGGCCAAGTTACAATCACAAAACGGCCACTGTCACTATATTACCACCGCTGTTGTCAAATTAGGACGCAAGTCAACTTCCATTCATGAAGCGATAGATGTTGATCTGGGTGATGGCAAGTGTATATCAAGGAAACACGCAGAAATTGCTTATAGTTATGTCTCGAATGGCTTCATGCTGACTGTTTTCGGGAAAAACGGAGTTTTTGTCGATGATAAACACGTCCCAAAAGGCGCTTCTGTGCCACTTCGGCATGGGTATGTGTTAGATATGGGTTGAATCTTCTGTTTGCAAACGACTTTAAGTACTTATCATACGGTTTAACCCATTAGCTCAAAGTTAAAAATATCTGATCGAGGATTCCATTTCGTTCTGCCTACTGGAGAAGGAATGAATGACAACGATAGTGCATACAGAAGCACTTCATCGACTTCCTCCGACGACGGCGAACAAACCCAAGACGAAGAAGTTACAATACCGGTCAGAACATCTATTAAAAGACCCAAGAAAGCTAAGAATCGCCCTGGCGAATCGCTCGATGACTACAAGAACACGAATATTAAACCACCTTTCTCTTACGCAACGTTGATAGCACAAGCAATCAATTCCACAGAAGCCCGAAAGATGACATTGAATGGAATCTACAATGTTTGTTCATGCAAAACTTTTTAAATGCCTCGACTGGTGCTCTAACGTTCTCTTCTTGTAGCATATTATGAACAATTACCCCTATTATAAGAATCAACTAAACTCCAGTGGTTGGCAGAACTCCATCCGCCACAATTTATCTTTGAACAAAGCTTTTATCCGGGTCCCGAGGGAAGAGAATGACCCAGGGAAAGGTAAACAATTTTCAATTTGAATTTTGCTGAATTCGGCCTCACAATTTGTTGCAGGAGCATTCTGGGCCATCGATCCTGCACATGAGCACCAATTTGAAAGCGGAGTATACCGAACCAAACGAAGAAATACCGTTATTGATAGGAGGCGCTCCTCTTTCCTCGACACTACCTCCCAATATTCACATCCTGCCTCGAACCTAAATTCCGGCAGCCAAAAAAATCTAGCACAGCCTCCCCCGCCGTTGCATCATTCTCAAATGTCAAAATCCAACGACCTACCACCACAATCATAGCCATCCAGGGGAATATAGGTAACAATCAACCGCAACACATTATCAATTCAAAATGCATATCTTCAATTTCCCCACTCTACAACAACACTGAATACTTGATGCGCGAGTACGTAAATATAATTTATACATAGACAATTTTGATACAATTCTGCTTCTGTAAATATAGTTATCAGCTGAATTCTTAAATGTACATATTGAAATTATTAATGTGAGTATCGAACAATTGCTATTGTATCTTTCCTTTGTAAATATTGGCAAATCGATATTAAGGGAATGCTGTTCGAGTAATTAAAATGCTTTAGTCACGCGTCGGTTGCTCGGCCGTGCTCCCGAAAACAAAGTTTTTCTCTCTTGCGCATTATTCCATTAGAGAAGGTTCTCCACGATCGAGTACATTGCTTTTACGATGAAGTCTAACCGATATAGGTAACTGATTACTTCCATTTGCTAATCTGCATGTATTGATATTAATGGTTATATTAATAGTACCGTCCGTGGCCTGATACGGATGTCATGGAGCAAGTACAACCTTTACAACTTAGCCAAGAGATCTCGATATCCGGACCTGTCTCGTCGTACTTTGTTTCAACAAATGTGGGCTGCAAAAAAAGAAGCGCGGGCATATCACGGTGAAAATGTGACTGAGAAGCAATTTAAAAAAATTTGGGCAATGGAACCTTTACCAGTACCAAGCCAGAGCGACAGAAAGATGCCTCCGACACAAACATTGACTTTCGCTCAAATTGAAAGAAGGCTAGACGTGGTGGTGTTTAGAAGTCATTTCGCTCCGAGTGTGAATTCCGCTAGGCAAATCATTAGCCACGGTAAGGCAGCAGTGAATGGGAAAACTGTAAGTGTAATCGTAAACGACTTATCTGTCACACAATGCCTGACGCACTACCAATAGGTGAAATCGTCCACGTATTTATTAAAAGACGGCGATGTCGTAACAATTCAGCCATCAGCAATTCCAATCCTTCACCGACCGAAAGAATCACCATCAAAAGATAAGGCTACCGCCAAGTCTTCTCCGGAATCAAAATCAGCAACTAAAGTAGACTCTACAACGTCGACTGTTACATCTTCCCTTCCATCTAAGGCTCGTAATCCAATCAGTCATCCGAACCAGTTTTTCTCTACACTTTACAAATTCACTCCCCGTCCCTACCAACAGCCATGGATGTTTTTACCAGATTATTTGGAGGTGAATTATAAAACTTGTTCAGTAGTGTTTATTAGATCCCCTATGGTTAAACCAGGAAGATGTGAAATTCCAAGTCCGTTTCCGCAAGAAGTGCATGGTTTCGCCCACGAATATTATTCTAAACGAGTATAACCTTTAAAACGTGAAATCAATCGTAAAATAAAAAGTATATACATAATGGAGTGGCAATCACTTTTAATTACAATATCACGATGATGATTTTATAATTTTATTTTTTCCTGTCTGATTTCCATTTGTAGATAGGCAATCCGTCCTCGGTTTCCCCGATCTTCTTCCTCCTGCCTTTTCCCTGCAATGAATTAATTGCGTGTAAGTCGCGGACATTACACTCGTTATGATTGAGATCCAAACAAAACAAACCATAAGAGCTTTCTGTATGTCCATCTCCATCTCCGCTTTTCGCAAAGCCTTATCCCTGCCTATACGGGAAGACAACTCTGAATACGCGGCGGCCCGGTCCCTAGAAATTTTCTGATAACACAATTTAAATACATGTCAAGATTAGATGGTATAAAATAAGTATGACTTACTCGTAGCTCTTTCTCATCTTGAATCATGTCAGACACGGGTGTCTTTCTTAATGTTTCTATCTTTGGCCTGTTGAACCTTCTATCAACTAGTTCAGGTAACGTATCAAAATGCCGAGCAGGATCAAAATGTTCGGCTTCTTCATCATCCGACAAAAATATAGTATGTTTAGGGGTAACATCTTCAGTCTGCAGCTCTACATCCGTTGCTTCTTTCGGAAGATCCAGAAAATGGAGAGAAGATTGAAGCTTTTCGATTTTCTTTGAGAGAGAAAGTTAATGGAAAAATCAATGTAACATTTATGTGATGAATTCGGTCTCAGCCGACATACCGATTGATTTATATTCTTCTGGTTGACAATGTAACCTTTGTCTTGTGTTTTCAATAATTTGAGGAAATCCGCCGAAAACTTTTGATTTCTTTCGACTATATGTACACCTTCCTGTAGGATTCGAATAAGGGTCAACGATTAGCATCTGACAAGACTGAAAGAAAGAATGCAAATCATTATCGAGATACCTTCGTTTTTGAGTTGATCATACCAAAGTAGAATTCATCAGGGTTTCGGAAAAATGCTCTATTTTTGAGATGTAGCAAACGTTTTTCTTTCTTGTGGAAGTCTTGAGCGCGCAGGACATAATCTTTATGCTTCTCCAGTAAACCAAATTTTTGACGTGCAGCAGGCTGCGAACGCTCTTTGTGAGTACGACGAGGGGCAGCTTTTCTAACGGAAGACATTCTGTCGGCAGTTTAATATGTAAGTGATCAAGCGGTTAACAAAAAGAGCTGGAAGTAGTCTGGTAGTAGGCAGAAATGCGCTTTAGAATTCCTTGTTGACACTGTCATCCAAGCGTTGCCCATGACAACATCTGCAACGCGTTCCCTAAACAAACCGCATTCCAAGTTCTCATCATACTGAATTGGAACTTCTTCTGTTAGGGTCGACTTGAGCACAATGTCCGTATACAAGCTCAGCACTCTAACACATATCTCGCAGGATTTGGAGGTAAGATGCTCTTCAGTAACCACTTCTTTTGCCGGTGGCTGAATTATGAATTGTCAATGCAGAGCGAAACTGCGGCAGACGAATGCCTTGGTGTATGTTCGTCAAAAATATTTTGCCTATCTACAGGATCACAGATTCATGTACTTAACTCGACATGTTCCGAACACCTTGCCATTATTAATTTGGGTGAGTTCAACTCAATTTGATCCTTGTTAACCCATTAGTGTTTTCAAAGGTGCTGATTTCATTGCGGTGTAGATTGTTTGCCAGAAGTAATGGCTTTGAATGGAGACTCTACTTTTCTTGCTGTCGGCGATAGCTTTGGGACAATTCACTTTATCCATGTTGAATCGGGATCAATCGTATTATCACACGCGTTAATGGAGGACCGAACCGAAAAGACTAAAGCCTTTAAAAGCCTTCGTTTCTCAGCAGAACCTGGGTATATTCACTTATACGAAACTATCTGAATCGGACAATTAATTAATAAATGACTTTAAGGGATGGTGTGGAAGAATTGTTCGTTGTGATCTCGACGAATATCATGTTTCGGTTTTCGAATATCAATTTTGCACAGTTGGAAGGCGCCCTTACCCGTCAGGACGCAGCAGCAGCAATGGAAGTTAGTATAAAAACTATTTTAAAGTTTTGGCTTATATCATTGATTGGTTGCATAATAGGTAAAAACTGCAATCGAAATGGAGCGTATTGATTTGAATTCCACAGAACCTGTGGCGTACGATGATGTGACCGAAATCATCATTCCACCTCAGACCCAAAAACAAGCTGATGTTGTCATTTGTGGAAAAGGTGCGACTCTACTGATTTGAATTTCGGAGAACTATCTGCTTAAGTTATCTTTAGGAACCCACTGTATCAGCAAGTGGAAGCGACAACCGAATCAATGTGGAACCGTCGCAACATGCCCGGTCGATGCGGTTGGACGTTTCGGGAGCGATGACAACGGTGCAAAAAAAGTTCATGTTACACCAGACGGCCGGTACATGGTTGTACTAGATGAACTGACTGGGCTGTCCTTATGGGATTATAAGCGGTAGATATATCTATGATATTAAACTTGTAGAGAAACAAGACTAACTTACATCCAGTTTAACATTGCTGCGAGACTATCGTTCTAAACATATCTCTGACTTCGTTCTTCTCGGGTCCTCGAAATCATCCCCAATTCGCATCGCATTGACGACAGAGCCACAGATCATAGCCGATGGAAGATCAGTTCGTAATATGCAAATTGTGGAATTACCACAATTTTCTACAATTTTTGAAGTAGAAGTTGCCCAATATTCGTTATTGATAAATCCAATTGACGCTTGTTCTGTAAGAGATCTCCCTCATTTAATCCAACTCGCACAATACTGATCACCACCTTTCCAGAATCTGATGGCGCTAGTCGAAATATGCGAGGATGCATCAAAGAAGTAGTTGATTTCACTAATATCGATTGGATGGTAGTTGATTTTACTTGAATGCTCATTTTATTTCGTTTTGTAGTCGTAATTGGAAGGTGCAATCTTTATCTGAGGTGATTCCGTTGACGCGATTTTACGAGTTTCTGACTGCTGAGCAATGGGAGGAAGCCGAATCGTTTGCATCTAAACATGGATTAGATGTTCAGGTATTAGAAGACATTTTTTGTGTGTTATCGTTTGAGCGACTCTAAATCCTTGCTGCCTAGATTGTGCGAAAGTCGAAGGTTCAAAGTTTATCACGCCGTCTCGAAAACGAAACAGAGGATTTAATTAAGCAACGCGACATACAAGCAATATTAGACGATTTAACCGTTATTACCGATGATCACTTTGTTATCGATTTCTGCTGTAAAGCTCGCCTCGATACGTTCGACCATACACAACTATTGCTGTCTTATGCTATTGAGCGTCTGCGAAATGTTTCGGTCAAACCGGAAGAAAAGGGAGGAGCGTCTGTCATTGAGACCTTGCACCAGAGTAACAAAAGACTTGGAACATATAAGATGCTGTTGGAAACCAGTAATCCTCCGGTTTACTTCAATGCACGAGATTGGCAGCGCTTTAGAACAGCTGATCTCGTGACTGAGATGAGAGAACTTGTTGCTGGCAGAAAGATAAACGCTGCTATTATTGTATGGCGTCGTCATTGTATTGGTAGACTCTGTCATTCACTGTTGCTTTGCCACCTTTTGTCGTTATTAACTCTCAATTCACAGATTCCAATCTAATTTCACACATTGTTGACATTGTCAATGAAATCCCAGAATCGGAGCATCCTGACAATTTTACGTCCTGGCTGAAATATGAAATATGTCCTCTGGTTCAGAAAGTGGAAGAGAAGTAAGAGTCCAGATTATTTTTCTTTGAAATTTTCCTTCCTAAATTCCCTTCGTTCCGTTCCTTAGAGCCAAACTCATGAACTGGGTCGAAACCCGAGCTCGCGTCGTCGAGCATATGCATAAAAACCCTTATTCCGCTCTCCGTGTTATTCAGCTTTTTGATCGACCGACCAGCAGTATTGACAGCGTCAGGTAACTTCGAGCGATTTTTGCTTTCGCTTATAGCATGTTACTGAATCTTTCACTAGGTTTTTCCCCCCTACGCCGTCGCAATATGTCCAACATGCCTCTCTGCTAGCAAATTCTTCTCAGGTCAACGAGCAAGATTTCGATGCTTTCAATAAATCCGAATCCAACTTAAGGAAACAGTTGGAAGATTTGGTGTATATCTGGGTAAGTTTTTATGCTATTTGCGTAACTGTAAGTAAGACTAATTTTTACGATGTTTTATTAGGACCATCATGATCTCAAGTTATCGCTTGCGGAGTACAGTCAATTATCTCGCAGTACTTTAGGTATAATACTATTCTAAGTATACGTCTGGTAACAGTCGCTCACCTTTTAGAAACAGCTCTGGACTTGCTAGATCGTGTAGCAGCTCCTGAACTGTTGCCAGACGCCGTCAATAATCATTTCAAGGCTTACGTCGACAAATACGGGTTGTCATCGGACGAATTATTAGCAGAATACTGTATGGAAGTGATCGACGGAGGAGCCACGAGTTCCAGTGGAAATTTCGACGCTCCTTGGGAATCTAGGGTATTAATTCTCCTGAATTGCATACAGAATGCTGAAATGTCCGTGGACGTCGTTTTAGAGTTAATGAGAAGATCGCCTGTTCCATGGAGTGAAGCTGTCGAAGAGGCGATTCAAAAGGTGCGATAATTTTCGTTATCTTATCTTTGATTCATTTGCTAATTTTCGCAACCAGATTCTGACTCAACCAAATATACGCCGGTACAACGAGGTTTCAGAGCAATATCGATTAATGCAACTCAAAAACATGCTGTTAAAATACGGCATCCAAGTTTTCAACATTTCGAACCTCTCCCTTGCGCAAGGTATGATATGATAGATTTCGCCTTTGAAATAATGCATTGCTGACTTCAATGTTTTTCGCACAGGTTTAATATCACACATTGTATCACAGTATGATGTTCCAAGCGCAATGCAAGATGCACTACAGGTAGTCAATGCATATCACCACCTTCGGAAGCATGACGCCTACGTACTTCGTTCGCAAAACCTGTGTTCTGTCGGTCGGACTCGAGAGGTGACGGAGCTACTGAGATGGATCTGGGAAGAAGAGGTGGAAGACGCCATCAACACTAGTTCTCCCACTCAGTCCGTTCTTGTCTTTGGAGTTGGTCATGAACTGGTAGCATGGTTGTTATCATTAATGGACGAATTCGATCAGGGTACCGAGTTTTTCACTTTGCTTACTTCAAGTTCCGTATTTAATGTCTTACTTTTGCATGACAGGCGCTGCTTTTGACGATGAAGATTTCTATCTTCGAATAATTGATTCTGCTGTGGCTACAGTTGAATTTCTTCTTGAAGTATCGGCTGCTGTCCCCACTCATTTGCTCATCACAGTTCCATCGACAGAAATGCTTTCCAATTTAAGGAGTTTACAGTTGCTCCACAAGGAATTTGGTGTCACCGCAAGTTTAAAGTCTATCAATGGACATTCAAAGAAAGATTTAGTCTTCTCATTGTTAGCTAAACACGAAACAGTAAGTATACTTTCCGTATTCTGCCGCAATGTAAGTTTGCGCTCTAATCGTGTTTTTGCGAAGATGGACGATAATATTTCGGATGAGCAATCGCAAACTCTTCACCAAAGACTGCGTGAGATTTTACATATCGATTATGTGACGTTTTCAGCTATGTTGGCGGAGAACGCAGTAAAAATTGGAAATGTCAGACTAGCAACCTCGATCTGTATGGTAAGATTTTTACAGCAATAATATTGTGCACATTAAAAGAAAGGTGTTGATATCATCTCAATCAGGAACTGTACGAGAATTCCTCGGGAGGAGACGTTGCTGAAGTCTGGGTTGCTATGGCCAACTCTTTGACAAAATTTATACAATCTAACCCCGGTGATGTCGGTGGGAACTCCGAGTCCTTGGTAAATAACAAAAATTATGCTGATTTAATTGGGCCAATTTTATTGACTAACTCTGCTAAAGACACATGCAAGATTAACGGAAAAGATACAGCTGCTGGGTCAGCAAGCTATAACCCAGTCTCATATCTCTCTACTATCTCGTATGTACTCTTTTTTTGTGCAACTGTCAACTTAGTTATTAACGTAAAGGATGCAGAATGCCTCGATTGCTTTAAATATTTTGAGATACAAAATAAAATATTCGCGCAATGTGAAGCAGGCGATTACAGTTCGATGATATCTGTTTCCACCGAAAAAGTTGAAGGTATCGTGACATTTTAACTTATGTGCTCCGTAGTTGCGGCCCATCTAACATGCAATAATAGCGATAGGGAACACCACCGGGTGTGCCTTCGTAGATACTTGCCTTGCCGGTTCATCGACCTCGTCGTCCTCGTCATCTATGAGCAATCATCTCTCATCTGGTAATACTTCCGCCTCTGGCAAAGGGAAAGGCAAAGTTCAAAACCTACTGCCTATTCAAAGTAGCCCACACACTTCATATACCGACAAATTCGGCTTGTCCGTGGTCAAGGACAGCTATTACGAACATGGGCTGATTTTGAATACGCAAGAAGCTATGTCGCTTTCCAGTCAATTCGTTCTGGATAGTTCCCATGGAATCACCGAGGTTTGCGACTGATTTAATTCAAAATAATTTGTTGAAATGACTTATCTTTTCTCCGTTAGCTACACCGCCCATCGGTGTCTTCAACGATATCTAAAAGCAAAGCAAAAATGTCAGATTCTGCGGGGGATTTCATTCGATCATTCCGGCTTATCATGGAATATCTTAGGAAATATCAGATTTTTCAGACTTCGATCCGAGTATTTCATCTATCTCAGGAACTGGTAATGCGCAGAAAACTGTGCTTGTCAGACGCCGGAGATTTGTCAGACTTAATTGATACCGGCGTACATCATTCCTTATTGGAAACTTGCGTACAAAAGGTGCTTCTCTCTTGTCAGGCAAGTCGAGATTCATCACACTAACCACAGCTTATAGGTCTTGAGTTCGCGTTTCATCGATCATCCACTGGCATTCGCATATATAATCTGTTTACCACTGGAAAGAGCGTTCTCGTCGTTCAAGGTTTGTTTCGTGCTTTCCTCTTTAAGGAGCTTTGTTCTTACCCTTTCACGCAGACCGGTCTGGCCATGAGCGGGACGGACTACAATCGACTAGTGAAGGTCGCCTCCATTGGAATTGCCAGTGCTATTATTTGGAAGCAGCGTTCTTTCTTGGTTGATTGTAAACAAATTTCATCCAATGCAAAATGGTGGCACCAGTTGAAGCTACTCGGTAAATTGAGCTATCTAGTTGTAGATGAAAAACGCTATCGCTAATATTTGCATCCACTCTTAGATATACCTTTTGATGACGCCCAGTTTCGTGCGTCAAAAGATTACAGCTATCACCGAAAGTTAGTTCCTCTTCTATTGGCCAGAACTTCGTTCGACATCATGACCGGATTTGAATTTGCGAAAGCCTACAACATTGAAGGTTTGAATCCTATATATCTGGAATTAAATGTATCAGAACTAAATGTTTCGTGCAGACGATTTCGTCATCATCGAGTTTATAAAAGGCATCATTTTAACCACTTCCGTTGACAACTATCAAAATCTGATTGCTGGAGTTATTGATGATGTCGTAAACAAGTCGAAGTTACTTTCAATGTTATTCGATCAATGTCTACCGAAAATTTCGCCTTATGACTATGAGCGTATCCTTTTTATGCCTTATTTGTGGTTCTCCTTTTTCTTCCAGATTCCTTGACTACTCTTTAGGTGTTCGATTTATCCTATCTCAAATCCTAAACCTTGAACCCGACAATACTAAGGCTAAGAAGGGCGTATTGGTAATTGACATCTTAGCTAATTACACTCGCTCCAATTCCCCTACAATCGACGAACTGAGGCAAGCACGGAAAGGTATAGACGTTCGGAGCAATAACATGGCCAAAGCTAACACAATAGTGATTAGGAGTCGATTCTCTTGACCATATTCCCACCAATGACGAGTTGGACGAATTGATCAAGGTAATCTCATCGGAAATCTGACATTGCTTGAAGTTATTTGTAACACAATTATGGGTAGAAATTTCCCCAAAGTACACGACGCCTTCCATTCCACGCTCTGACCGGCGAGTCGTACCCAGTTTTAAAAAGTGAATTATCAGAAGAGACTTTGTCAAGACTTATACCACTTACTCTTCCACTTGGACTTCCGGCAGATAAGTTTTATGTTACAGTAATTGACAATATGATCAAGAAAATGGTGCGTCATATATGGGACTTTCCTGCATAATATGTCTTTATTTTGCGGATGCTGAATGCGACTGTTCACTCTTTCCTCGTTTTAGAAACAAAGTCCAACCAATATTCAAGACAAAGAAACTGTAATGAATGCTGGCAAGCCTAAATTTGCCGATTTTAAAAATCTTATTCTTAAAATTCGAGACGGAGAGTTAGCTGCCAGTTCTGCCAAATATATTGCGGATCAATTCCCCTGTGGTTTAGACAAAATTCAAGCGCTAAAAACTGCGTTGCAGGTTGCGGAAAGATGGCATACTAAACTCATGGCGACAGTAAGTACTAGCATCTTTCGTTCATGATTTGTATAGTCCTTTTTAACATGTTGTAGACCAAAGATGATAAAAGCAAGGCGCTGGCGGATCGTACCGAAGTTGCTATAACGCGTTTGAAAGAATCCTTGCTTCAAACCGAAACGGAGCATCAACTTAGATCTGCAGGTTTAATGGAGTTTCTGGACCTTATAAGTAACCCGCTAGAACTTATATGTCAGCTGTATAGTAATAAAGGAGAGAATATCTTCTTGGGAAAAGGTATGGCTTCTTCTTTGTATTCGTAGGTGAACCTGTAATTGAAGTATATCAATTCGCTCTTTTAGAGAACATCGATTTGCATTCACTGGCAGCAGATGTTGGCAAAAGGCATAATATCGATGTGGAAAAAGTTCGACAATATCTGTTGACGGTATGAAAGAATTGTAACTTGTATCCAGAATGCTATGTCACTTAACTTTGCATACAGACCTGGCTTACTAAGGAATCAAATTTCAACGAAGAAGAGGGGGAGCCTCGTCTACCATCAAGTCGCATGCAGGTATGTGAATCTTCTTTCTCTCTTAAGTTACGTCAGCTAACTCGCTTATGAAGATTAATGGTTTCTGCAATTCACGAGCGGAAACATCATTACAATTATCCATCCTCTACTTGCTCAATTCTGGTTCGGTGGAAAAGAATGCGGCCTTGTTGCTAAATTTTGCGTACCAAGTATGTGACACGTTTCCTCCAAATTTAGGGTCTTCACTGACAAGGGTTGCCGCAGCAAAAAACATCGCAGAAGGTTACTACTTTGACCCGTATTCGTGCATTAAGTGTTTTATTTCAGCTGGCACCACGGCAAATTATTGATAAAATTCATAATTACAATGAAGTCAAGTAAGTTGCCAATCACATGACTACGCGATAAAGCTAACAGATAAGCAAGGTCGTACCTTCGAATGTTGCTATACCTCGCCGATTTCGAGGAATTAAAGATCTCACAAACTCTGAAAGAATTCCACGGGTGTCAGAAGGATGCGCTTGCGAAGTCATTGTGGGTCAAGTACTGTGATGAACCAAAGGTACCTTTCATCGAAGATTTTCCACATTTCAAGGTTCTAACAGACCAATTGTAGGTCATTCAATTGATATGCAATCTGTGTATAGATTATAAGATTTACGACAACATGCTTTGGGAGAATAGTTTACAAAGACTAATGCACTTTAAAACAGTGAGTAAAACCTGCTTTCAATTCATCTATCGGGCAGGTCACTGACTGTGTCCCGTAGTATCGTTATCTTCTCGCAATTTTGGAACATGTCAGTTCAATTTTAGAACTTTCACAGTTATCTGTGTTGCCTAAAGCTTGGTCAAATGTCATAACTGAATGTTTAAAGGATACAAAAATGACGAATGGTAAGACTTTCTACTGAAAGACGTGGGCTGAACTTGTGCACTCACCGTGTCCCGTAGGAGCTACTGTAGAATTTTACTCCAGTCTTCTCATCTTGCTTCAAAAATGCCCTTTTATCCTTGAAATTCCTTCGACACAAATATACGAATCTTTGCTGGGCAACTTGCAAGCAAACCCGGATATATCGCAAGAAGCCCGCCTCTCATTACTGATGAAGTCCTTGTCGGTTCTTCCACTTGAAAAAGAAGGGTCGAAAGTTTATGTGCAGGTTGGTTTTTTTTGCTATACTCATTTATTTGCATCCAATCGTAACTTTTTAGCAGACATTGCTTCAGGATTGTTCTGAAGAGCAAATCTCCCAGTTGCTGATAACACTTCATGACAAAATTGATGATCCGGTTTCAAACCCGTTCGAGTCAAGGGTGTGTAGTGTTCCCACTTTATTTGTATCAAGCTTGACTATAGTTGACTGCTATTTGCAGCGCGCCGTGATCCAATCCGTCTTTGAGCATATCAACCAAGCCAAACTCTATCATACGGTTGTCGAGACACCGTATTTACCAGCATTCCTCGAAACCCTGATTGAGGTGGATCGCTGTGACGGTGTCATCACGGAAGCTATTAGAAATGATTTGTACGTCAACTCGTTTATCTCGCTGAGATTGTGTTGATATTGACATTCTGGAGTAATAATATAGACTGGACATTGCCAAGGACCTAGTATGCGCATACTTTCAGAGATGGCCGGAAAAGTTAGAAGTTGAATTGACAGAAGGGGATGATTTGCTCAAGGTTTGTTAATACTTTGGCTCTGTTCCTACGTCAAATCGAAGCGGTAGTAATCCATGTTATAGTACTATGTTCGAATGAACCACTTGGAGGAATCTGATACGATTATTTATGATTATGTTAATAAGGAGATGGAGAGATGATGAGAATTTGGAATGTCGTGTGCCGGCTTTGTAAAGCGATACCGTCTGACCGCGGTGTCGTATTTTGAGGCAATGTTGAGGGAAGTAGATAACTGTCTGTAGCATTAATATTTCTGTATTATCTACAAAGTTCTGAAATGAATATGCTCATATATTGCTGTATCTGGTTTTATTTTAATCTGCATTAGATTTTTTAATTGATCTCAATAGCTTCTGATTTTCGTTTGAAGTCTGGAATTGTGCAAAGACAAGAAATAACCGAGGGCTCAATGATGTTATCAGTTGGTGAAAACACAACTTATCAATCTGATGTCAAAAAAATACCGGTCCCTTTCTTCTATTGATGTTAAATCGGCTCTTATCAAGGGCAAGCCAGGCGATACATGTCTTGTGCAAATTTGGACCCTAACAATTTGGGAATCAAAAAATAGACGGTCAAATAACACTTATGCTATATTGGTCCCGAATCTAGAAAGAATGATTGTTTTCACCTGTTATTGAACAAACAGCAGTCACGGTGAATGGAACTAAGACGTGAAATCATTTGTTACTGAACTAACAGCCGTCCGAGTTTAACAGAACAGTCCATTCCACAATTCAGTGTGACAATTAAGTGGGGTAAGTAACAACTAACATCACTCCAACATCACTGTAGCGAGCAAGTCGCGAGCTGTCCTCACACATCAATCGCATCACGATCCTATTTCGCCGGAAACAGTGCCGGAAACACAGCGCGACGCTTCGGCCGACCGTCAAACGCCTTATCAGGAGAATGGAATTGGAAATTTGGAGATACTCCGAAGTCCACACCGTCCAGCTAACTCCACCGCTTCCGACTCTTCGAAACCTCTGATATCTCGAGGGTCGAGCGACTATATCTATATTATATATTCTACTCTTATGCGGCCGAAGTGCTGAAGTCCTCCAGAGTACAAATACACATTACTTGTTCGCACACCGTGTGAACTCTGACCGTTTCCGATGAAAACAATTGTCCCGGATACCCCGGCAGCTCAAGAATTTATCGCAAAAGCTAGGAATGATGACACTATAACACAGCACGAACTTTACAATCGTTTAACAGATTTAGACATTTACAAATTCTTCGTTGGTCACAAATTGAACGAGAAAAATGCACTGGAAGCTTTGAAAAAGACTCTGGTATTGCTGATACTTTGATACATTGTCAATTTTATCCGACACTAAATGAATTGTAGGATTGGCGAAAAACTTTCAATTATTATAATCTCCCGAATGAAGAGTTCGCTGATTTGGAGGCAATAGGGAAATGGTATAAAAGTGGTTCAGCGAAGAATGGGACTTCATTGTTTATTTGGCGGACAGTCCTTCATAAGCCTTGTGCCACGGATGAGCAGGTACAAAGAGAGTTCAGATTCATTATGTATGTGCTGTCAAAAGGGTGGTTCGATGGGTATAGAGTCTTTCTTGCTATCGGTATGGTTAAAACTCTTGCTCACGACAACAATGTCAATACAGAACTACAACAGATAGAATCACCGTTGTGCTTGATTATTTCGATACGACCTTCGCTCACAAAGATTTAGCCTTGACGAAAATTGCCGCCGTCAGTCTATCGCAACATTTCCCTGAAGTTTTGGTATTTAATCGTCATTAGCCGTTTGATTTCGATGTATCGGCATTAACTGATTTACCAGGACGAAGTCATTCTTGTGCCTTCAAATTGGCTAGTCTCCTTCTTGTGGAACACTGTGAGGTTATTCTTAGATCCTGTCACGGTAGCAAAGGTAACTTTCCTCAACTATTTATGTTTCGTGAGTGCTCCTGTATTCACACTGCTTTCATAGATAAAGCTGCTTGGTAGCTCTGATGCTCATAAGACTTTGGAGAGGATCGATGCTCAGTATCTACCCCCGTCCTTCGCAAAAACCATAGAAGCTGCTGAATTTAAAAAGAAAAGTAAATCTGCTATGCTGGAAGAAGAAGTGTTTTTGGACGCTGAAGCCCCGAAATAATTGAATAGTTGTACTCTTATATTTAATATCTAATTTCTGATCAATAAACTTAATTCAATCATGCATAGTGTCAAATTTGCGTCGTATGCGGCAGGCGAAGTGGCAGGGCACGTTGGCCATCGGGCTTCGACTCCGGCGACTGGTCCACAGTACACATTCATTCTTATTCACACATACATGAACGGCCCTTCTCAAAGAGGTAGTATTTATGATCTTAAAACATTGATCGATTCTGGTGAGGATGAATGGTGAGTGATTACTTAACATGGCAGTATTTAAGTCCAACTGGTACTAATTAATTATTCAGGCTTTATTCCCCAGTTAAAAGAACAGCCAAGGACGAAAAAAGGCTTCAACCATTGGATTGGTTGAAGGATGAATCAACGGAGGATGTTACTCGACATAACGAAGGGAGAAAGTCTTTTTTTCATCCCATTTCTGCTATTGCCACTCCAATACCACAGTCTCCTAGTTTCAATTTGTCCGAGCTGTCGAACTCCCTGAACTTTGCTGACGATTATAGTTCGACTGATCAGTTTAAAATCGACAACAACAGCAGTACCTCAGAAGAAGAAGACATTTTTTTGAAGAAGAAGACAATAGTGGAGGATGATGCGGATGAACTTATCAGACCACAAGAGACCATTATACCACCTTCAATCGTTCGACCAGCTCTAGGAGCAGCTACGGGTGCACCAAATAGTGGAACAAATTGGGATCAAAATCAGTCTTTATCACACAGCAGTCCTGCTCGCATTCTTCAGCGTTACATGCGGGACAGCAAAATGACAAATGGCGCACATAGTATTGGAATATCTCCTGAAATCAGCTTGATAAGGCGAAGCCACGAGAGGATATCGAACGATGCAGACAGTTTCCCACGAAGTAATTCAACTCGCATGCCGTCTATGAAAAGTAAGTCGTCCCAAAGTCCTTCGCCGATGCCTTCAAATCATGACATCAATCGCGAATTGTTGAATTCCGCTGTTGAATTGAAATTTCAAGACAACCGTCGGAATTCGGCGTCTTCATCAACGTCCTCATTATCGGTATATTCTGAAACCAATACTGCTGATTCCAGTTTATCAGCCTCGGGGTCTTCCAAATTACCTTTACCTTCGAAATCCAAATTACTGCCAACTAGTACAAAACCAAACGCCGTCATCACACCCGCTCACTTATCTTCAATTTCGCCTTCGAAATCGTTTACGGGATTCTCTAGTATGGGCCAGTCCACTTTATCCTCTCCAGTTATGTCTAGATCTCATTTATCACAATCATCATCCTCTCTACCTGCTTC
The DNA here is from genome assembly GCA_025602915.1 of Paraphysoderma sedebokerense. Classification (NCBI taxonomy): domain Eukaryota; kingdom Fungi; phylum Blastocladiomycota; class Physodermatomycetes; order Physodermatales; family Physodermataceae; genus Paraphysoderma; species Paraphysoderma sedebokerense. The sequence continues at coordinate 713,057 of JAHLJZ010000002.1, forward strand.
AACCATTTCCCGGCCTCGAATACCATCGAAGCCTGGATCTCAGATGCAAACTCCGACTAGAATTCCGTCCATAAGGCATCGTCCGCAATCAGCAAAAGATAAATCGGGATCATCATCACAAGATAGGTGACTTTTTGCTGTGAAGACGTTGAAATACATGTGTAATATAATATGAATAATCTTTGACTCCGTGCTGTATATAAGAAGACCATTATGACACCGTACTATAAATACAGAAACTGAATATCGTCGCTGCACGTTCAAAGAATACATAATTTCTGAGATGATATGCCGTTCGATATTTCCTAATCTTCTAGTCGGCCCCTTCTTATCTTAAATTTCCATTTGGTTCATCTGCTTGGATATGTTAGCCTTCATCCGTAAGCAAGTAATCGATAACAACCCTTGTAAGGGTTTATGGGTTTTCATGGCTACAAATGAAATAGCTTTCATTTTCTGTCGTGCAAATTGAAGGCTCGAGCTGTTGAACATTTCAAGACATATGTTTCAATTGATCTTAAGTTCTTAACGTGTTATCTTCATCAAGGTTCCCAAAATTACACAATTCATATGTTACAATGTCTGAACCTCGGAATCAATTAGAACTAAAGCTCAAAGATATCGTCGAGACACTATTCGAGCTGGCAATAACGGCATTCGATTTTCAACCGGATTCAAGTCAATCTCTGATATTTGAAAGAATGTATGATTCTTGCAATTTCTATTAGACGACAGACGTTACCTTTCGTTCTCTTATTTTGGCACCATGTCATCAATATCTTACGGGATAGCAATTATTGGTCATGTTGCTCAAAGGATAAAACCTATCTAACTGTTTTTGCCATCACTACATTACCCACGCAGGAATAAATATATCTCGCAGCTACAATCTTTACAGGAGTTACAAGAACAACTTGACATGCATATTCCTTTTGATGTGCTACGGTAAATTAATATACTATGGATCTGAGATACTTTCGATTGTGGGATATGGTTATCTGACTTTGTGGGTTTTTATTAGATACATCGAAGACGCCAGGAACCCGGACATTTTCACAAAAGAATTTGTGGAGAGGACGGCTGCGGAGAATCAATTCACCAACGGCAAAGTAGAGGCATTTAAAGTAATTTATTTATTCAATCTTAAATATGCCTGTCACAAGATCAAATACGTTGACGACGAAGAGCCATGGGTATCAACTGACGTAACCTTTTGCTTTAGGACTTTCGAGCTGTGCTTGAAACTGAAATCGAGCAGGCTTTCCCAGAGCAAATGAGACAATATAAACAATGTAAAGGATCGAATTGTAACATAGAAGAAACGTCTGTGACCGAAGTGAAAATGGAACAAGACTAATGGTTTTCATCGGTAAATCTACTTCGCAAGTTCTTGCATTGATTAACTGAGCTCTCAGTCATGACAATCAACTTAATCACTGCAATTTGAATACTCCCGTTGTAGTGAATGAATGGTTATTGTCAATGCCCTTTAAGGAAATAAGCTGATTTCTATTTAAGGTAACAACTCACGTGCATTCTCGGTCGCCCACACCGAGCGGATCCGCTTCCTCAGCCCTTCCCAAATCTCCATCTAGTAATATATATTCGTTGCAATTAATGATCGCACTAAGTAAACGTATCTTGAGCATTTCAATATTCCTTATTTATTGTGCCGATGCAATTGCTGATCACATTCAACTCACGAGTCCGGACGCAAATTCAGTATGGACTGCTGGGACGGAACAAACCATAACTTGGAATTTAATTGGGGATACCAAGGCCGACGATAAAGATGACGAGAAAAAGAAAAACGAGAAGGACGATGCCAAGAATCTGATGGTAGATGTTGAAATCCTACGGGCTAGTGATGGATTTGTCCTTGGAGGCGATCCAGTGGTCCAGAGTGTAGCAAAAGGTAAGTCAATTGCCACTACAAGCACAATTTCTTTTTCTTCGTAGTTTGATATTGACTTCATTTTTGTGTTGATTGTGGCATGTTACAGGAACACCAGCTTCCACTCAAAAAATTACCTTTCAATTGTCAGATTCATTGAAAGGTGTTTACTATGTTAAAATATTCCGTCCAAAGTCGAATATCTTCGACTTAAAGTCGCAGCACACTTCTCAATCGGCCAAATTCCAGATACTTGGCAAAGATGCTCGAACACCTGCTGCGACCACCAGCGTAAGTAATGCTACGGCTACACCTACCGCTGGTCCTAGTCCCGCTTCCGCTTCTATCCCAACTCCGGATAGCTCAAATGACTTCCGAGGAAGTTCTTGCAGGGAAGAGCAGTTGACTTGTCGAGATACAGCTTGCGCAGGAAGGCAGGTTTGGGAAAATCAGTGCGGAAGATGTTCTTGTGGTGACTTGAAAAGTTCATTCAAAAGAAACGATTGGCCGATTGTAAATATTATTTTTGCTTTGTTCAGTAGTTTGACATTACGAAAAATGCTTTATTAAATATTCTGTACAAAGTCGTTAGAGCTCAATTCTTTGTAGATTTAAACTAATATAAATGATCAATTAAAACCTTCACCATGTTTGGCGTGGCTGGGCCTCACATTGAAACGGACATTCTTCACCTCTTCCTTCTAATTTTGAATTATTGCAACTTGAAAACAAACGTTTCTTATAATGGAACCATCAAAAAGGAAGCTCAGCAGTAGCTCAAATGAGAGCGGAAGTATAGCCGTAGACTCCTTTCCCTTGCGAGGTCCATTATCATCAGCATCACCACCTCGCTCTCATCATGTCAGAAAGAAGCGTTTCGTTCGACGACCGAGCCCAATACCAATCATTTTGCCCACAAATTCTGATGCATATGCTTTAAACAAGTTTGAAACATCTCCTATGTCTTCAGCTTCATTACCCCCATCTTCAATTAGTTCTCCAGTTTCAGTGGAGATGCAATTGGATGACGATAATGACTTGAGTGATAGTTCCGAAGAATCCAACAGGGAGTCAAATTCGTTTAAGCATATACAGAATAAGATAAACTCTTTTGCTGATGTTATGCCTGACCGAAAATTTCTGCAGAAGGTTGGTAGTGGTTCTCCTTCTGCCTTGAAGCATGACCGTACACTAATGACAATTCAACTAGGGAAAGCATAAACAACTCAACAAACTAGCAACAATTATAGAACGAGAGAAGCGTCCGGTGGAGTCTGAAATTGAGCATGAACGATCAACGACTGCGTTAATTAAACAAATCGACGATTTCAGCAATAATTCCAACTTATATGATGGATCGCCAAAAAGTTCATTGGTGACCCAAACTCAAGATATAAATATGGATAGAGTAGATGATTTCAGTGTAGACGTACGGATTCTATTTTTCAAATTATTTTTGTTTTCAGTTTTTAAACGTAACATTTTGTTTTGCAGGACCTTTTTAAACTCAAAATTAACCAAGATTATCGATCTTCCAAACTGCACAACCATCTTAATGCCGATTCGACCGCATCCTCTCCAACTGATAGCAACTTTTCATTCATCTCTGCACTGCATAATTCTCCCCGTTTGTCTCATATTCGTTCTGCTTCCCCGCCTCCAATGTCGATACTCGGAAAACGAAAATCATCTGTAACGTCAATTGACTCGTCCAAGCGACCATTTTTGAGCGTAGCCACCAGTAGCAGTAGTTCTAGTAGGCATGCTTCTCCAATAACAACCCCAACAGCGACCTCTTTTGCCGGAAATCAAGTGAAACAGACGTTTCTGAACCTACAAAAAATGAACTTAGGATAAGCGACCTGCCTGGTATGATGTGGTAGTGCATTCAGTTCGAAACGTACCTTCTGAGTGAGAGAATATTGAAATCAGGCTTTAAATAAGCGTGTGCGGATTTCTCTTAAAAAAAAAGGTCAAAGGTTCACAGGTAACGTTGGAGAGATGTATATTCGAAGTGTCCAAATAGGCTTGATCTCACCAAACTGTAGCAATAGGCAGCTTTACGCACTAGCATGATTATCCATAGGATTTTCATTAGACCCTTGGAACTTTTGATCGGTTGCGCTCGACATTACATCCACTAATCATCCAAAGTTCGAATGACGTCACTACTTGCTTGTCAGTGGCGGCTGCGCGCCTTTTTAAAGGTAACACTGTTCAGCTCCCTGATTTCACTGTATACCAATATACCGATATTCAACATGTCTTTAATGTGGAAATCTAATTCATTACTTCGACTCTCTCTCGCCAGACAGCGTACTCCATTATTTGCCTCTCAGTCGGCCAAGTATATCTCAACTCAAAATGACAACAAAATGCGTCGGCAAATAGGTATCATTCAGTCCATTTTTCTTACCCAAGATGAGGTAACTAAATTACTCTTTCGTAGGCGGGCCCATAAACGCCATCGGAGATGAAGAAAAAATCAGTCCCGGGAAATTTTTTGGGATTGATCCCGAATTGTACGTCTTATTCGGCCTGGTGATGGGCGTTTGCTTTTCCGGTGGTTATCTTGTTGGTCGAAAGTTCATTGGTGGCAAACCAATTGTATGTTACTTTCTGTCAATGCACGATATTCATTTCGCGAGGGCACGGTCTAGAAATTGATGATTGCTAACGATCTACTTTTATATCATCTTTCAACGCAACAGGATCAAATTACGTTAGCCGATGATGTGGCTTATCCATGGGAAGAAAAAGATAGCAGTCCAGAAAACAAGTATTACAAATACAAGTACAAACGACCAAGCGATGGAGCGACGGTCGCAGCCCCAAGTGCTATGACTAAAATGATTGTTGAAGTTGATCCAGTCAAGTCTCAGGCTGATCCTTCATTGCGCCTGAAGGAACATTGAATGTCTGCAACTTGAAAAATATACCTCATCCGATAATATGGTGCAATAAAGAATGGGACGAGTGTCATCAATGATGTAGCTGTACGTATATAGGCTGGAGTTGCTCTAGTTGCAGATGTATCATCACGAAATAAAGTACAAGTTGGCGGATTTTGTTTTATTGCGCAAACAGAATGCCTTCGTATGTTGCGATCATAGAAGGTTCGGGATTGAGATAATAATTTTATTGGAGATTGTAAGAAGATTACACTTGATGCCCTTTGCTAAGCAACGCCATTTCCACAGCGGCCGCCGCCCAGTCGATCCCATGATTATGACCCTTCTTTTCTCCTCTACCGATTCCTGCCCGTTCCATAGCCTAATATTGACAAAGTTAGTTGATTGATAAGTGCCATTCTGTTGAACCAGACAACCCAGGCAAGCCGGATAAAAAAAAAAGAAAACAAGAAAACAAGATAAAACTTGAAAGAAGCTGGAAATCATACCTGATCTTCAGTTAAACAAGTCAAGACTCCAAATATAACAGGAATGCCAGTTTCTAGTCCAGTATTCATTAAAGCATGACTAACAGATTCCGCAATATATTCGAAATGCATGGTACTTCCTTTGATCAAAACTCCGATTGGGATAACGACATCGTACAATCCTGTTTTGATCAAAGTTTTGGTAGCAAAAGGAAGTTCGAATGCACCTGGTACTGTTCTTGTGGTGATATTTGATTCTGGGATTTTATAGGTCGATTTTAGTGTCTCGACGACACCGTTGTGTAGTGCGGATACGATTTCGTGGTTCCATCTTGTGTGGATGATGAGGACACGGAGAGTAGAGGATAGAGTTGTAGGGATGTTGAGGGACTTTACTCCTTTTTCGTACATGATGTGTAGTAAATATTAAAGTGAACTGGAATGTAAGAGGGGGACGAAGACTGTTAAGTGCTGGATGTTTGTCGGTATTGTAAACTGAGGATTCGGAATCAGGAGGGACCATCCAGTTCACCTGTTGCTTACAGCTTAAACTCTCGTATTCTGCAATTGTCGATTTTTCACAACTCCATGGCCGACGATATCAACGACTTGTTGGATGAAGTCGAGTCGATATTTTCTACAAATACTAGCAACGGTTCGGGCATTTCCGGCGCAAAGTAATGTGCTCATCCATCTACGTTGATTTTCAATATGACAATCCGTCGTGCACAGTTGATATTTGACATTGTCATCAGACATTTTGGCTATTTAACCAACAATTTTGATTTTAAACAGTAAAGCGACATATACACCAATAAATTCTATTAGGTCAAAGGTATCATGATCATTCTTCGACCCTTAAACGGCCAGAATACGAATTATAACTTTCAAAATCGGTAGACTCCACCAGCGGAACGTGACGAAATTGATGATCTACTGCAAGAATTAAAATCACATAACGATACACACTGGGATAAGCCGAATAATCGACAACAATCCCGAGAAATCAGTTATAACCAATCCATCAAGAACCCAACTTCGTTCGGATCCCCGTCCCCACGGAAAAGGTTTGGCTAGGTTTCACTCATGCATATGGTGTCGGGTAAAGGACTCAACAATGGCTTTGAATTAGATGTGCAAAAATATATATCGGGGGCAACCAATATTCATTCGGTTTGACTAGTGGTGTCCAGCGCACGTAAGATTTTCTGATAACTTGATTCGTATAGAGTTGCATAAATGATTTTGCTCACTTTGACACCCATTTTACGTGTGTGCCATATAGCGTTTGTACCAGGTTACGATGTCATCGATGTGACTTTAAATGTTTATATTTCACGGACCAAAAATGGTCGTCCAACGTGGATTATTTATTCTTTAGAAACAGTATGCCAGACGAACGAAAACTAGGGCAAAAGTTATCACCGAAACCTAATTGTCTGTCCATCTGTTGCCAATGTTCGTGGATTTCGGTGGGTAAACTTGAACCATTAGATACAGATAAATATAAATGGGTGTGTATTGGACATTGATAATATAATAATAGGAGTCTAGTCGGATGTTGTTATTGTCGAGAGAGTGATAAAAGAATTCGAGAAAGTCTAACAATAGTAACACACGAGAGTCAATCCCGCAGTGTCCAAGGATGCATTAAAAAGCCTTGCACTCCCCCACACCTTTCCTACCCAGTTTTATCACTTTTCACAAATTTATTCATTTCATAGTCTGAAATATGGTTCACGGCAGCATCGAAGTTTTAGGTAATTCGTCAATATCCGTTTCCCTTTGGTTCAGAGCACTCGTTAGGTCGCTACAGGATCCTATGTCTTGTTGGACTGTGAACCCTGCTTTTCTCTCACCCTGTCGCATCAACCAAGGGCTAGAAGGAATTAACCATGGTCTTTTTTTATTTTATTCTGATTTTTGTTTTAAATTCATGTAGTCGTGGCAGCACGCAACTTGAAAGATACCGAAATCCTCGGTAAAATGGATGTAAGATATCGTTCAAATTTTCTTCTCTCGACTTTGCAGGCCACCTCATTTACTTTTCTTTGGATATGCTTTAACATTATTGACATTTTTATCTATAGCCTTTCATCCAATTACGTTGCGACTCTCAAACCAAACGTAGCAAAACTTGTTACGGTGGTGGTATGTATTTACCCTCGTTTCTGGTCTGCCTATGGTTCTCGAGTGGCGTAGGCTTGGAAGTGTGAGAGGGATACAGACATGGCAGTGATTCACTCTGACTAACGATAATTTTGTGTTTTAAACTTTTGGGTCGGTTTATTAGGCAAGAATCCTACTTTTAATGATACCATTACCTTCAATATTATCGATGGTGTAAACCAGGTTCACCTCGATGTTTTTGATGAAGGTTAGTACAAAGATATTGATAATTCTAGCTTTAAAATCTTTCATTCATCTAATCATTCTTGTTCTTGTATTACAGACACAATGAGCAACGACGTAAATATCGATTTCTAAATAATCTTTCTTTTGACTTTTTCCATTCTTGTCGTCCTGACTCCTGACTTTTACGATCTTTCTCGTGATAATAGCATATCGGTATCGCCACTGTTGATTTGGACAAAGCATTCAAAACTAATACCGATGACTTGTGGGTTCCTTTACGTCGACCAAAATCCGGTAAAGCTGCCGGTGAAGTCCGTTTGGTTATTTATTTTAAACCAAGAGTATGTTGCTTTTTCTTTTGGAATTGAATGAACTATGATGTTGACACTACTTGGTATTTTTCTTTCTCTTTGGGTGCAAACTCAATAGCAAGCCGGTGCACCTGCTCCTACCCCTCAACCAGCATACACTGCTGTCTCACCAAATGGTTACCCTGGTACGTTTATATTCCTCTCCGTACCGGACTCTTTTTCAAAACTTAAATACCATGACTAACTTACGTACCAATACAATATTACCACCCATTCACACCAACCAGGTTACGCTGCCCCCGCTCCCGCTCCAGTTGCATATACCCCTGCCCCTGTCCCTGTTCAACCAATGATGCAATACCCTCCTCAACCAGCTTACCCTCAATATCCTCCTCAACAAGTCTACGGTGCTCCCTCTCCATACGCTCAACCAGGTTACCCTGCTCCTTACCCTCAACCTATGCAACAAGGTTATCCTCCTCAGTACCCACCTCAACAAGTCTACGGTGCCCCGGCTCCTCAATATCCTCCTCAATATCCTCCCCGTCCTTATTAAACTTGTTTAATCTATTTATATATTAAAACGGGAGAGACCATGTCGAGGAATTTAGGAGTGTCGAATTGGTTTTATTATTGATTTTATTGGCCTTTGACCTGCAACTGATAGTACCAGCGGTAGTAGCGTCTTGAGACCCTTGATTGCTCTTATTTTTGGCATACATGAACCAAAGTAAGAGCGTTGTTTTGGCATACATGAACCAAAGTAAGAGCGTAAATGAAAATAAAAGATAATTTTAAACACCCAATACAGTTTGATATTTATTTTGTTTTCTTCTGTTTGAGTTATCAATGTTACAAGCATTCGAACGTAAATTTACAAGTTTTGATTCTGGAGAGAAATCAACGTATTACAGAATCAAAGTACAAACTGCAAGTTGATATAAGCTACATAAGTGGGAGGTTGTGATGGGACAATAAGACATAGAATATTCACACAAGGACAACAACAGATATAAAACCAATCCATAACCAATTATTTCTTTTTTGTGGGGTAATCAACATGCCGCACTGATTTGTTCGAGTTTACTCATCAGTTTTTGAATCACTCGCAAATGTTGAAGTCTGGCGTCTTCTTGGTTGTTTTTATCTTTAGAAATGGACAAGTCAGACAATGGTTCAACAATTTCAGTAGGACTGGTAGGATCGCCGACACTTCCCGGTGGTGTGGGTGGTTTCTTGGCCGAGGAAGTACGAGGAGGAAGTTTGGGTTTTTGAATGTCAAACTTTTGAATTTTGAAGGTGGAGTTTGGTTTCGATGGTTTAGACGAGTCGGGTGACTCGGCGGATGAGCCGGTGAGGTAATGGTATCTCGATGTGACTTGGGGCGCCATGTTCAAGTACAACGGTGGATGGGGTTGTCGAGGGTGGCAATGGAGGGGAGGTTGATTCATCAACTGAGGCTGTGTATTGACGTAGAGATTCTGCGGCACGATTGGGCGGACCGTTGGAGGTGGGGGACGAGGAACCGAGGGAACTTGCGCTACCGGCATGGTTTGATTATTCACATAAGATGGTGGACAGGAAGCGTATATGTTGCTGTGTCCGTGGGCGCTTGTGGACGGATGACTTTGGGTCGGAGAGTTGAAAGGAGAGGGGATTTCGTCGACTGGAGTAGGAATAATATCTACCACTGGAACAGAAGAAAAACGGTCTTCTTGTTCGAATCCGTTCAATGAAGGGTTTGGAGAAGGAATGTAGGTGACAGAAGAATTCTGGTGTGAACCGTTGGAATCCAATGGAGGGCTGGTTGGACTCATATTAGGATCTAGAGCGACACACAACGTCGAGAGAAACTGATTCACTTGTAACAAGTCCTGTTGTGTGGTGAAAAGTTGCCGTTGAAAATGAGAATCGAAATCATCCACAGCGGCGGCGATCTCGGCCAGCCTATGCGACATGTCTATTGAATAGCGGAATCAAAAGATGTTAATAGCTGGTTATCAGAGGTACACTGAGCCTAGTTGTCTCAACTTACGGTCGTTGTACACCGGTTCGACACGCTTTCTTTTTACATCCAACAAAAAGTCGTTCAAAGGTTCATGCTTTCGCTTGTTTCCATTTTGCTCTGCCATATTTCTAGAAGTGTCGGGAGCTATCGAGGAAGTAATCAGGTTAACGCGTTGAAACACAGTCATGCACTAGTATCCAATGGATATGCTTACATGGCATGATGTACGAAGGGGTAATTTGGTGGGTTACGGGTGGTGTTGGGGTTGGAAGATAGTTGATTCCAGGATGTCCATGATGAGAGAATAAGTTTTGGCCTTCCGTTTTGACTTCACCATCGCCTGAATGTAGCTTCATGTGCTTTCTGTAGTCTTGAGCACGTTTGAAGGCTTTCGTACAAACCTGTTGGAAGGATAGAAAGCGGGATGTTAATTTTGGAGCAAAGAAATATGTTATTCTATTTTGAGGGAGTATTAGAATGCTGACCTGACAAACGAATGGTTTTAATGGCAAATGGACTCTGACATGAGATGTAATGTGGTCTCTCTTTTTGACTTGGACATTACAGGGTTGGCCGGTTTCATCGAGCCATTCGCACTTTAGACAGAGATTGCCTTGGCTCTTTCTGCCAATGTGACAGAGGTTGACATGATCAAAAAGGTCTTGGGGATCCGCAAAGAGTTGATTGCAGGCAGTGCCCCATTGGCAACGGTGGAAATCCGAGATCAAGTGACGATGGGATTGTTGGGCGTTCTGGAGGAGCGGGATAAAGCTGAACTGAGATTGGGGGTGACTTTTGTTTGACATGAGTTTCGGAATTTTAGTTTAGACTTTTGGTGCAACAGAACACGAGCGATAGAGTGCGAGATGGGGCCGGACTGTCAGACAGGGAAAACAGGTTTAGAACAGAGGGAGAGTGAAAGAGTCTATCGCAGGAGAGTGATGCGTGGGGATGGAATTAGGATATTAACAGAGTGGAATAGGGGAATCCAAAGGGAGGAGAGGGGGAGGTAGGGAGGGAATAAGCCGGGCAAGTTGCCAAGGTCCGCGAGCCTTCGCCAGAGCTATTTCGCTGCGACCATCACATTGCGCTTCATTGCCTCTTGCCGCGGACAATGGACCCAATCACTCTGCAACAATGGGGGTATTTTAGAATGTGGGCGGGCATCTCACTCCTCCCCGGGGACAGACACTGGAGAGACGCACACTTGTGCACCCGCACCGCCAAGCGTTGACAGTCGTTTTAATTGAAGCGTGGAGCGAGAGTGTGGGATGACGCTACTTTGAACTTTTTGGCCGGATATTAGGGCTGCTCGTGGTTCACCCGCAGTTCACAGTGAACAGGCACCGGGACTCGGCAGCGAGTTCACCCGTGGTTCACAGAGTTGGTTCACTGTTGGGTGTTGCATTGCAAGGAGAAGCAACTCACCAAGAAGTACAAGGAAGAAGGGGCCACGCGGAGGTGAAACACCCACTTCCCACAGGCCAGTCCCGCCAAAAATATTTTTTATTTCGCATTCCCTCTCTTGCCATTCCCGCATTCCCGCATTCCTTACACTACTACCACTAGGACACTAGCACATTCCACTGCTAGCGCAACAGCACACTCACTAGTACATTCCACTGCTAGCACACTCTACTCTACCACTCACTACCACTCCATCCACTCTATCACGCTCGCTCATCCACCCATCTCCCCTATTTATTCATACAATTCCCACCACCACCACTATGCCCAGGAAAAAGTACAGCCGTCGTGCCCTCAACTTCAACAAGAAATCCTCCCACTCCTCATCCGACACCCTCTCCACTACACTCACAAAGAAACCGAGGAAAAACCCTACACCCTTCCGCTCTCCTCCCTCCCTCCAATCCCTCGCTTCCCTTGCCAATAACGTCTCGGACCAGAACGGTATCATGTTCACTTTCGACACCTCCCCCTCACAATTCACAGTCAAAGTCCTCTCCGCCCCTAAAGAATTCGCTTTCGGCGTCATCCCCTCAAAACCCTCGGTCCAAAAAATGACCTTCAACGACACCCCTCCCTCCGCTTCCTCCCTCTCTTCCTCTAAACCCTCCCCCATCATCACAAAATCCTCCCCTCAATTACCCAGTAACACCGCCCCTACCTCGCCAAATACCACTCCATCCACTTCCTCTCCGTCCTCTCCTACCACTGGCTCATTTACGTCATAGCACAAGCTCAAGCTATGCGTGACAACAAAAGAAAACAAAAATAAGCTCGCCTATGGCTAATAAGCTCTTGGCAGCATTTTACATTGCAGTGGACTTTATCATTCTTGTTTGTAATTTCCGTTTGCACAAAACTGCAATATGTAGCATATATCTCAACTTATGTGTGTCGGGTGGGGGGGCTTATCATGTCGAATGTACTTTTATTCGGAAAAGGGAACGCCTATCTCTTATCAAAAATTTGATTGCGCACTTGTAATAATATTCATTTCTATCGGGGGCGTTGACATTGCATTGACATAGACGCAATGTCGAAATTGAAACCCCTCGGTAATGGGGGTTACCTTTCATTTGGAATTTCTAGTTTATTTGTTTACAATCGAAATATCTCTGTAATATCGCTTCGCAATAAAAAAATCAATCACTTAATGCCGTAAAATTTTGAAATCCATGCCAATGCCAAACAGTTGTGAATGGCTTCACAAATCTATTCTTTAGTTCAAAAGTTATATAGACTATATACAATCATTTCGTCGCATCCTACCTTTCTATTAGTATAAATGCTCTAATTGAACCTTCCACCACGTATAATTAAATTAGCTTATCATTAACATACATATTTTTACAATGCTCTTCAAAAGTCCGGCATCCACCCGCTGAATTTGAAACTATGTACACTATTTACACCGGTTTGGTTTTCGGGTAATCTACCAACTAACACTGAAAATAAATATATCAATACTCCTCGAAATCTAACAAGTTAACTACTCATTAGCAATTGTATATACTCTCGCGCGGCTTCTTCAGAGTTGTCTCTTAACAATGCATTGGTCGCCACCACGCATGACCCCCCTGAAGCTTCTTCGAATTCTTTTGCTTCTTGTCTCGTCAATTGATCGCAATTCTCGACATTTAGTTTTTTTAAACGTTGAGTCAACGCACGACAATTCGATAAATCGTTCATCAGTTCCGGAGTGAGATAATAATTCCCGGATAAATCCAATTCTTCTAAAACCAGATTGTCGTTTTTACACAGTGCCCCGATGAACCGATTAAATCCTCTCTCTGTCAACTCGAATACCGAACTCACCGATAATTTCTTGAGTGTAGCAAAAATCCGAGACTCGATAAACTCGACCATAGCCAAATCGTTTAACCTCACAAACCCAAATTCGAGACTCTTCCATCCTCTATCCTCCTCCCCGACGATCGGGAATAACAAGTCCGCGGATATCTTTGAGCAATTGAAAATACGTATATTGACTAATTTGCGACATTGGCTTATCAGACGATCCATGATTTCGTCGGTTAAACTCGGACAATGCGACAAATCGATGCTCTCGAGATTCGGGAGGTGAAAACATAACCAAAATAATTGATTACCGACTAAACTATCATAACAAACTTGCAGCGATCGAATATTTCGTAACCGAGATTCAAAATGTGACAGAGTTTTTGAAAATTCCGACATGGATCGGTCATTCGCGTGGCACGCCAACGGAGAATCATGTACAGCAAGATGTCTCCATAACGATGGGTCCTTTGAAACCAAGTTCCATTCGGAATTCACTAAACATAATTTGAATAAATAAAATTCTTTTGTGAATGGTCAATTCATTCAAAATCTTACAATCCGAATAGACGGATACCTTGAGCAGCGAGCAAGAGCGACCGCAAGGGAAGAAATCTGAATATCTGGAGTAATATTTCGTACGGAATGATCGGACCAGGAGATAGTTGCGGCTTGGTTCTGAGCTTTGGGTTAAGTTTAGTAGAATGTGTGGGTTTTTTATCGGAAGCCAGCGATATTGAGGTAGGATTGACAAGGGCAAGGCATGACTGGTCAACCGGAAAGAGATATTTGCGGGGTGATACGTTTCGCAGCATATCGGATAACACAAATTCAAAACAAATAGACAATTCTTTTTCAAAAATGAACCGTCCGATGTTCTCGGAATTTGGTAATTGGCAAGAGATAAAGGAGAGAACGAGTCAATGGATATTCGCGGTGGAGGAGATTAAAGTGAGACATTCGGTTGCTCAGAGTCACTCGACACGTGATATAAACAGTTGATCCGACCGTCGATGAATTTGATGAGTTCTACTTTTGAGGTGGTGTTGACAAATTATTCTTTTCGACCGAAATGGCTGGTATACTACGAACCTCGCATTTCTTAAAACGAAGTGTCACTTTACAAGGCGCATTGTCTGTGTCGAGAAAAGGATTATCGTCCGTAAATGGTACCGTATCGCGAATGATTTAGTTGAACTAACATTTTTCGACCCGGGTTGTTTTATTATAGCTTTTCTGACAATCAATTTAAACTTTCTATATAAATCAATAGCTACATGTACTTTACGATATCTAAGCCAATCCACTCCACCACCATCTTCGACATCGTCATCGTCTTCTTCAACTTCCTCTGATCCGTTTCACTCTACCGCCGACTATTCATTTCGTCATTTAACCCCCTCCAATCTTACTGTCTCAGATCTATTACAAGCGCAGCTACATCTAGGGCACCAAGCCTCTCGATGGAACCCACAAATGCTCCCTTATATTTTCGGTAAACGACACAACCTCCACATTATCAATCTAGAACAAACGTTATCGGCTATACGACGAGCATGCAATTTTGTTCGATCGGTAGCATACCATGACGGGATCATTTTGTTTGCTGCCAAAAATCCGTATCTTCATAGTATCGCCACATCGTCGGCACTCGAGTCGCAACAATATTACATCCACAACTGGACGGCGGGGACATTGACCAATACGTCGGAAATTGTGGCAAAGAATGGGGAAACAGAGATACATAAACCTGATGTACTGATTTTATTGGACGCAAAGGATAATATGAAGGCTGTCAAAGAAGCGAGGAAAGTAAATGTACCGACGATAGCGTTGGTGGATACAGATATGGATCCTCGATGGATTTCGTTTCCGATACCGGGGAACGACGAAGGCGTAAAGGGAATTGAATTGGTGTCTAGGGTGTTGAGTGTAGCGGCTCGTGAGGGTGTGGAGAAACGACTAGCCGAGAAGAAGCGTTCGTAGCTTTGACACAAAACTGAAGGTGATTTGTAACAAAAAATGAGATGTACCATTGGTGGCTTCCGTGGGTATATTGATGTGAAGAAAACAATGCGTGATAATTATTCTCTAATATACAGAGAAATAAGTTACATCTTGAAACTACTTAAGCACCAGCATTCGTGGTTCAACTCATCCTCACTTCGAGGACGACTTTTCAATTCGACACTCCAATTGAAGAACTTCGACGCGATGAGTTTCTAGAGAGCGCAGATGAATTTGATGTTTGGAGATCACTGTATCTTCCCAAATTGGTTTCCCATGATTCCAAGTTTCCAATGTTGCGGGTGAACGATGCTAGGAAAAACCCGATACCAATGGATAACAAAAAGATACCCGCGAATAAATTGTAATCTTTAGGTTGTATCACAAGAGAACCGAACCTATCATTCAACACAAGATTATATAATAATCAGTATCAATATTCTTTACTCGCGGTAACAAAGACCAAGTCGTCTCAAAGAAAAGAAAAAAAAAGACAGTGAGAAACTGTCTCCAACACTCACAAAATATACAACAATCCTCTACCTTTCCATGTTGTCGTGAACTTGAAATACTCTGTTGCAATTCTATGATGTTTAACTTCATTCGCCAACAACACCAGTCCCAGGACCAATCCATAAACGTTGACCAACACCACCGAAAACACGTCGGTAATGGTTAAATTGACTATATTCGCCGACACAAAAATCAATATACATATAGTATTGAGCGTATTCGTTGCTAAACTGAATTTAATTTTAGATTGTTGAAATGCTGTGGAAGTGTTAGTTGAACATGTGAGTTGCGTTGGGGGGTGGGAGTTGGGTTGCGTTGGATTTGGGGATGGGGGGATAGAGAAAACAGAAGATGTTTTAGACTCGGAACGACGCACAGATCGTTTGGGTAAAGGGGGAGCAGTTGAATGAGATGACATGTTTATATATGCAATAGAAAATGGGGATTGTACATGTTACAGTGAATAGTCAGTGAATGTGGTCGCGAGAAAGTAGAAAGAGTGAATTGGTTGACAATTCACACTCGCGTCTTTTGAAAGCTCGTTCATCACACATGCAAGTTTTCCGGATCCCACGATATTTAGTATATTGACAGTACATCCATGGGCCATGATTTCATCCAATCTAGCCGATCAATTGGTAATTATACATTCTAGAATCACAAAGAAAAAGACATTCGCATCTTTGACTGATTTTGAATCAATCAATTAGATCAACCCACCACCAATTATCACGGTTCCTCTTACCGCATCCGACATTGACCAGATTTACCTGTCGAATTCTAGAGAACAAAAGCTAAAGTATGTACCACATTATCCATTCCTTTGTTTATCCCATGTTAAGGTGTAAGAGTTCCGCAACATCCTTGCCAATCGTTGTGCAAGTGACTTCGAAAAACCTCGAGTAGATTGAACGAATGAGTTTCAGAATTCTGCACAATGGCTAACAAATGTTGTATATCTATAGAATATTATCGGATAAACTTGATATAAAAGATGACTCTGAAAAATCGATGGTATTAATTGATATGTATTACTACGCCTTGAAGTAAGTTTCTACCAAGACTGAACTTTTTGTCTGTGCTAGAATGTTTGATTCCATTTATACTATGTATACTAATTATAAATTGACTGCTACATTCGCTCTATGTATACCCTGTTTTTAGTTTTGCCCAATCGAAATCCTTTACTTACGACAAAACTATCGCGATCTTATCAATCCTAAGAGCAACGCATACTCATTGCTGCAGTAAATGACTTCCTGTTCTCCAGTATTGATTACTTGTCTGTCTGATCTTGTTTTCTTTTTTCTGTTTTATAGGTTCCCCGTTTATAACGTTAGACAAAGATTACCAGTTTTTTAAGGCTTGTTTACTGCGATACTGTATTTCGAAACCTCCGTCACATGTACAGTTATTCAATTTGGACGAAATGAAGAGTATACACGAATACATATGGCATACGTACGTCTGCCTTACAATACATTGTGGTCATAACGAGTAATTTGAATGAAGATTTAGTAACATGGATGGAATGTTCATTTGGGTCTAGATATTTTCGACATTATTCACTCTACAAGTACACTTTTACGAAACGACCGCACAATGATATGGTGAACGTTCTTGACCCGTCGACTGCAGAGATATTCAAGGTTACGGATGTCCCAGCCTTGCAATCAAAGGCTGATGACCAATCATTATCGATTGTGCCGGTGGCGGTTACAACAGAGTTGAAGGATTCTCAGATGAATACCAGTGAAGCAAAATTGGAACAAAATCAAAGTGTACAGATTAATCCACAAAATGACTTGAATCAAAGTGTGGCCGTAGGTGGACAGAAAAATGCATCACCTCAACAGATGGTTAGTGTCAAGGGCGAAAGAGATCTTAAGGATCCGGCTGCAGAAGTAAAAGTAAAAGACGGTGAAATTGCACAGATGGAAAAATTTGGTGTGCAAAAAGAACTCATCGCTATGGTGACCGCCCATATTGAAACATTTCGAGGGAACTTGATAGGATCAATCAACGGACTGGAAAAAAGGTTGATTGAGTTGGAGAAAATGAAGAACAGCTGATTGTCGTTACATTGTGCCTTAGCGACCAACAGTGCGCTTTTTCAGTTGTTATAATAAACGCCCTTCGCAATCTGCGCTTTCCTACAGTTCGAGCATTGCAAAATTATTACGTCTTTTAAAAAAAATGACGACAGATCGTCGTAAGTGTAGGTGTACGGATTCGACCATGCCAACATGTTCGTTAATCAACAGGAAGCTTTTTCATTCGTTTTAGATCATGTACAAAAAGTCCTGCTATAACTCATTCCAACCGTTTACAACAATATGTTTCAACCCTACATCTTTCCTATTGAATTAGGTAGTTTTGGGCTTAGCATTTTGTTGCTTTTGAAATCGGAATCGTGGTGGGGGAGCACGGTTGCGACGTCCTTCAACGGATCGGACACGGACGACATGGGAGTGGATGGCGCAGGAGACACAGTAAAGCATCTTAATGTAAAGCTTGGGAATAGTGAATTCTACTCAACAGTTAGAATTATGATTTCGAGACAACAAGTGAATCGCAGATAGAATCACAAAGATACAATACCTTTGTAGACAGAGGCTTCAGTGATATCTCTGATGGCAGCGGTTTCGACCATCGGACGGATCATGAAACGCTTGATAGCTTTGTCCTGGATTGAATTTGCAAAATACACAATCACAACATCGGTCAATACCATAAGCTCGACTCAGTTTTCAGACAGCTCTCAATTTACCTTGGGAACACATCTAGCACAGTTGGAGCATCGGACAATAGCGGTCTTTCCTCTACCGTGTTTGTTACGTCCGTGATTTCTACGTTTAACAGGCTGCAATGATAGTAATGAAGGTCGAGTCAGAACAAGGCTCTATGTGCTATGTTCATTCGTTGCTAATCTAAGAGAGAAGTTCCATTCGACAAATGATTCCAACGTCGAAACTTGGCACCATCCCATCCATCCTACTCGGGGTAATAATATCCATCCATCGCAAAAAAACTACTAAAATGTACTTCGGAGGATGCTATCCTGTATGAAAAATGACAATACTTGCGACCTGACGTTAAAAAATACATACCATGTTTTAAATTTCAGCCACTTGCAAGAGAGGGAACTTGTATATCTATCGAAGGTAGGTATTCAACATCAAAACACGGTGCCATAGCAACAGACAACCAGCACGTGATTAATGCATGGCTTTACAGGTTCCTCGGTCATTCACTGACATCATTGTCGTCACCAAATGGTGATATCACATCCTTGCCCCTTTCAACCCGAAAAACGTGGCCATCATCCTGCTTCAAAATCAAAATATATTGGTAATAATAAAGTCGAGGCACACGCGAAGTGCCCAAAAGTCGTCTGATAGAATCGACACAATGGAAACAGATTCAAGAATACTCAAAAATTAATTGCAGTGATTCCTTGTTCCCTTGGATTTCTTATTAATTAAGATGACCACACAAAGTTATCTGGACCAGTATGAGGCATTTTTCGCCTCAAACATACAATAGGTCCACGAACACTGCACATTGCTACTTAGGGAATGCGGAGCCGATATCCTAAATGCATAAAATCAAAACTCCAATTTGCCGTCGCTGCTTCGAGAAAGGAAACAAGCATATTACGCAGACTGCTTTTATTATGAAGTCATTGATTAGGCGTGCACATCGAAATATCCGAGTCGCGCGAGTCTGAAGCAATCAACGCGTTTCACCAGAGGCGGTGAACCCCTGTGAACCGCAGTGAACCGGGCCGGATGCGCTTTCCTTTTCCTCTCCCAAAAACAACAAACCTTAGTCTTCCCACATCCTCAACACATACATCACAATGGTGAGCATTTCGTCCTTTCTCGAATTATTGAGACGATGAGTCTCGACTTGGCTTTCGTTTGCTTCCTGTCATGCTCTTTGGAGCGTTTTGCTGCTTGTTTGCCTTTGCTTCTTCACTTCTCCCACCTTGTCCCTTTTTTTCCAACGTACATAGTCTTTTGGCCATTTTTGTCGTTGTGTCGTTATGTTTTCGGGGCAAAACCGTTTGCATCCTCATTTTAAATGTTGACTTGTTGGGGTATTCCTTTTGGTGGGATGTCTTCTTTCGGATGGGAACTAGCTTTGTTGATGTTTGGATGCTTTTCGCGCGATAATTAACAAATATTGTCGTTGTCTATTAGGCCGACCAACTCACTGAAGAACAAATCGCTGAATTTAAAGAAGCTTTCTCCCTGTTCGACAAGGATGGTGATGGTACCATTACCACCAAGGAACTCGGTACAGTCATGCGTTCCCTCGGACAAAACCCCACAGAAGCCGAACTTCAAGATATGATAAACGAAGTTGATGCTGACGGCAACGGAACCATTGATTTCCCCGAATTCTTGACCATGATGGCTCGAAAAATGAAGGACACCGACTCCGAAGAAGAAATCAAAGAAGCATTCAAAGTTTTCGACAAGGACGGCAACGGTTTTATCAGTGCCGCTGAACTGAGACATGTCATGACCAACCTCGGTGAAAAACTCACCGACGAGGAAGTCGATGAAATGATCAGAGAAGCTGATGTTGATGGTGATGGTCAAATAAACTATGAAGAATTCGTCAAAATGGTAACCGTCGTCTTCTTTGCCTCCCTTTCCTTGTCTGTTGCCATGTACTGACTGTGCTCTTCCGAAATACCATAACCTGATCACTTTTCATTATCTATTTCTGTATCAGATGGTTTGTTGATGTTTAACTTCCATCTTTAATCTGACATTGCCAACCTAACAGTATTTTCTTTTAATCACAGATGTCCAAGTAAATAATTCTGTCCCTATAACCTAAGACCTTTTGTCATCACATTAGTTTCGAAATATTAGAATTGTCATACTTATATGCATCTTTGTCGATATTGATAGTCTGAGAGAGTGGTGTATTAATATAACTGTTATGTTGCTTTGGTGCATTTATCCGCGGCCTTCCTTTGCCTCCATCCCAAAGGGGCTATATATCGAGAACCGAGCGAAATTTAATATTGCTCTGCATCACAGCTGTCTCGTTTTGTAATATATACCAAACTACTGCTGATGTACGGTGACCGCCAAGTGGCAAATAAATATTTATCGATAGAGTTAAAAATGAGCGCCAGAATGTAAGGCTAAATTAACACGCGTTCACGACGTGAAGTACATGATAACTTCCTGCGGCACTCCGCAAAGCTCCACAAGACACATAATAGACAAAGCAATCGCGCAGTATGCCCACAGTTTCACCACCTTCGGCAGTGTCGAAGCAGGTTTATAATCCTTGCGTGCGAGTCGGGAATTGGTGAGTAAATTGAGTACCTTGTTTGATAAATGGATCGGCAACTTGCCGACCTGTACATAACCAATGCTGCTGCATCTGATGTCAATCGAAGTTTCTTATCTAATTTAAATGCCGAAATCATATAATATGTGCTCCCATGTTGACTTGAAATGAAACGTCGACTGACTGACAATCATCTCTTCTAAAAGGTGTGAAGATGAACTTCAGCATCGCTCCAGAATGCACGAATTCCTCACCGCACATTCTGCCGGCACTCTATCTTCTTTGAAAATATCGTCTTGCGTAGCACACTTCCGCCAAACAGTTTCCCTGTCCAAGTCGGTTTCATATAATACACTGCTTATGCTGCAACATGCGTATACATACGGATTCTTGTGTGTAGATGGGAGCAGCTCTTTGAATCACTCAAACGGGAGCACTGAGGAAAACGCAAACAAAGTTTTTAATATGACATTAAGTTTGAAAGAGCAGAAATCGGTTTTAAGAAATTCGTTCAGATTCGTCAAAGTAGAAGATTATGTAGGAACAAAAGCTGTTGACCCAAATTTTAATGGACCGATCTGCTATGGCGATAGAGTCTTGATATGCTTCGACTTACTGAATAAGGATGGAAGGAAAACAGTAAGTGGACATCTACGTGAGCGCCCAAGAGATTCCGGCACCAATATTAACAATGGAATATATTCTCTTCCTGTAACAGGTCTACTACCTCCATTCTGAACCCAAATCCGTGATGTCTTACGCGAAATTATCTCGAAATCAGCAAGTCTTCCTAACGACCGAAAAGTCAACAAATTGCCATTGGTACGTACTGACTGTCACATTCAGCTAATTGAACAGTATTTGATTCATTCCAAATTAGGCGTATCATTTCAGCGGACAAAACATTACGGATGGAGAAAGAAGGTTTTGAAGTAGTGCCCGGAGATAGAATAATGATCACACACTGCTTGACTAACAACGATCTGATGTCTGATCCACAACATCTCGTAAGGTAAGCGTCATTTGATCTTAGTAATACCTTTACTCGACGGGAAGTAATTATAATTCACGTCTATATCAGGAATGACTTCGACGCGGAATATGAAGTTTCCTGTAGAAAACTTCTTAGTGCACAATACGCAGAAAAACCTCAAACTCATTTCTTAATCTGGGTTGACACACACGAGAACGTTATCGAATTAGGCGAGAAGGAACAGGAGGAATGGAAAGATCGAATGGGAAGGTGGGCCCCATGAAAATCAATGAAGAAATTGTAAATGTTGCAGGACAGTTAACAAGATACGCCCAACGCCGCAAAATTAACGGATTTTGAGGATGAAGCATTGATTTTGATAAAAATATCTGACAGTTTCATTTGCGTAAATACAAGTCCATTTATTTAGGCCGTGTCTTACCATATGCCTATGTTCTGAAAGTTGGATTTTAAATCCTGATACCTTGATCTAGCTATTTCTATACATTCTTTAATTTGGGCATGGGATACCTTTGATCCTCCGGGTTTTGATATGCTGCATAACCGATCGCTTTCGTCAAGGACTACGGTCACTTTGCACGATGATAATTCTTCCTCCTCGTCCGTAGGATCCGCAAGCAGAGTTGCTCTATTTCAAAAAGTAGATATGCCCGACAACAGAAATGGCTTGATAAGTACAATTATGTAAGAAACAATAGTCAAAAATTTAATTTACCTATCAAAAAATGTAAAAGTCGAAGGAAATGGTATCCTGTTTAACGCTATAGGAATAATTTTCTCCTGGGTGGCTCTAACAGCTCCTTCATCTTCATAAAACGTGGCTTTTGGTAATCGCGCTACAGCAGTGAACTATAATATGAGTATCAGAAACCAAAATTATAAGACAGCCAAGAGTAACATACCACTTTTCAGAGCTGCCAACAGAGCTATTAAACACGCATCAAAAATATTGCCATCATAGTTGAGACAATATATATCAGCGTATATGACCCATGACGCTAAACCTTCTTCTATACATAGATTTTCTAGATTGACAACCTTGGACCTACACAAACGTCAGTTCCTTCTTTTGGAAAATACGATCAAATTGAGTTTACACACTTAGTGATCATCTCATTCAATTCTGCACTGAGAGTTTGGGCCATATCGCTAGGCGGTCCTGGACGGAATTTAGAAGAACACAATGGCGACAACTCAATGTTCGGCACTGAAGTAAAGATTGATCGTCAATGGATCACTTTGATTTTAGTATTCTGAAGTGCTACCAATGATTGATAGAAAGAAAATCGCACCAAAATAGCCTATATCAGGAGAATTAACGGGCGGTGTCGAAACTTCGGCTTTTATGCCGCACATAACCGAGGTGTTTCCCATCTTCACCATTGCCGAACCTTCTGCCGAAGAAACGGAGCCTGCACAGAAAACCAAGGATGGATCAATTAGAATGAATATCGGTTGAGAGAAGAAGCATCAAGAATGCAGATGAGGCATAAGGCTTGAAATAATCCGATTGCTTCAATGAAGACAGGAGAACCTAATTGATCACTACGTACCTGTCACTATCTGAACTTTCCGAAATCGACGCAATCCTCGGCCGTCGGGCCGTATCTGTTGAGATATAAATTTCCTGTAATATTCCTTCGGGTGTAACTTCTTTATGGTCTGAACGTCGAATTGAATTGTCGAATTCTCGGGGACATGGTCTACTTCCATTGCGTCTGTCATGATCAATGTCAGAAGGAAGATACTCGATCAGTGTAAGATATGTCCCGTTGCTATGGACTGGACTGATCCTTGTTTACGTGTCTACATGCCACTGTTCCGAGTCTCGGACGTCGAATCGTCTCATGCTCAATTCTGTATCGAAACCAATGTAGTGCACAAGATACTAGTACGCCAGGAATCAGGCAGTGTCATAAATTAATATATTGTCATAACTCTTTTACTTTGCAGCTGATCTTGTGTCTCAGTGCATCTTTTACAATATTAGGGTTGAATAACTAATTACATGTCATGATACTAAATTATATAATCCCATAATGGAGTCATTCTATTGCACCAGCTGCTATATTCTTATTTCCACTTTGTTTCGATTGTATCTTTGTCTACACCAGATACTTGGGATATTAAGGCACGTGCTACATTCTGGAATTGGCCAATTCGACATCATCGTTCTCCGTTACTTAACTTCGCAACCAATGAACACCACATAACACATATAAAGTCTTATTCTAAGAGTTGCGCTATATATCATATGGAGCCACCCAAGAAACCCCCAACGGGGTCCTTGCCTACCACAGGAAGCGAGTCGTATTTGCGAGATCAAGTCGACAAATTATTTAAAGAATCAAAATCCTTAAAGCAAAAGGTTGACATACTGGAGAAGGAAAATATGGCTTTAAAGAAAAGTGTTTACGAGCTGAGTGCAAGATATGCTATGGTCGCTCATAGTCATAAGATCAAACCGTTTACAATTGATATTGACGACGGTGGGATGTTGGTTAGTCGGAATGCTGGCTTGCCTCCGGGGTTGGAAAGCGCTGCGGCAAATGTTGCCGAACAACATCTTTTCGAAAATTTAGGAGGTAATATTAATTAGCCGTTTATTGGTTCAAAATAAACCAAAATGAGCCGGGATTTACGTAATTGCTTTCAGGTTCTTCGAGTCGAGAAAAATCTAAAGACGGCCGAATATTTACGCCTAAGACAGATTTAAAAGTTTGTCTTTCCTCAGCTCAAAATATCCCTACGAAGCTATATATTCAACCAGTATATTTATAGGGGCACACGGGCGCCGTCTACGCAATTCAGTTTTCTCCGTGCGGAAAGTTCTTGGCTTCGGGGTCCTTTGACAAGACTGTCCGCATATGGGATATGGCGACCTCGCCGAAAGAGGTATGGCATCTGGTTCCATTAAGAACGGTAGCTGCGTGCAACTAACAACTCGTCACAGTTAAACGCACTCAAACGCCATACACTCAATGTATCCGATCTATGTTGGTCAAATGACTCGTCCGAAATATTGTCGGGTGGTTATGACCAAACTTGTAAAACCTGGGACGTAGAAAGCGGAAAAATGACAGGATCGTTTGAAAGCGAAGGGTTTGTTCAATGTGTCATGTACAATCCTCAAGGTCTGTATTCTTCATACCAACAGAACACTCCCTTGCTCGACCTTTCACCCTGATGATTTGTCCGCAATAGACAACAACATTTTCTTCAACGGAACATCCCGCAAAGTATTGGGCTTAGTGGACCGTCGAAAGCCTGATTACGCGATGATTATACGGAATGACGCTATGGTTAATTCATTGTACGTGTATCGAGATGGAACCTATGTCGTCTCGGGAGACTCTTTAGGTTATATAAAGACATGGGACATTAGGACAGGTAAGAGGAATTGTAAATCACGAACATGCTGTTGCACGTTGCTGATTCGGAAGTAGGAAAATGTTCGGATTCACTATTGAATGAGCCTACAAAGAAGCCCATTTCACATATAGCAATGTGCAGAGGGGCACAAGGTATTATTATAGTACTGATTGATTGATTTGAATGGAGATGTTAATTAATATGATTTATTCAGACGAAGATGATGAACCCAGATTTATGGCAGTGAACAGTTACGACAATGGTAAGCTACGTGATGTGCATCAGTTTCACATTCTCGAGCTTGAACTGACACGAATTACAGTGATACGAGTATATGATCGCGGCTTTTCACCTCCAAAAACTTCAGCTCGACTGCTACATGCTCTGAAAGGATACAAAAACAAAAATTGGCCCATTAAAAGTGCCGCATACCAAGGAAAAGATTGTGGGTGTTTTGATTTACATCGCAAGATCCGTTGTTGGTAGATACTAATTGAGTGGTGCTTCAGTCACATTATCTAACTTTAGGAGGCCGGCGAGTCACGACGATGGATACAGGAGTACTGATGTGTCCGCTGACATGTCGGATTCGAGGTACCCACCCTTTTTTGCTTTGAGATTTCATCTTTAAATACTCACAACGAATATTAAACCTTCAATTATTTAGCTATGACAAAGATAACAAACAGTACATGGAAAACGGCATGCTGTTTGCTACAGGCAGCGCAGACCCTTTCGCATATGTTTACGCAATAGGCGAGACTGACGTAATTGCTTCATCCTTGTTATTCAGTTATACCCTTTTAATAGTCGATTAATTAACTTTCGCATCCTAATAGGGTGTTTCGGAGTTACTACAAAGATTGGAAGGCCATTCGGATCGTGTATACGCTGTTTCCTTCCATCCTACTGATCTGATATTGGCGACATGTTCGGCAGACTTCACAATAAAGCTGTGGGCTGGAAGTGGGAAAGGAAAGAAAACTGTGAAAGTATAATAAGCAATAAACATATAATAAGTCTTTTTTGAACCGAAGCTGGATGCTTCGTCACCTCAACAAGAATTAATATGGCAGTATGTATATAAACTGGCCAGTACATTGGTTGAGTCCAATTCCGGTGGTGTTGGCATAAACATACTGTGCTTAAAAATAGCAAAACGAAGGGGATATCAAAGATGCACGGTTTCACTAGAGTTTCTATGCTTTACACTGAGAATTACATTCAAATCTCTTTCTTTAATGCAACAACAATCGATTCATCAGTATTGGATCGTCTAGATTTACTCCCTTTCGGCAACAAGCCGGCCACAATCTTTGTCGCAAACAATGTCACTACCAGCATGATGTGGCCGATAAAGTAATTTCCACGCCAAATAGTGAACGAATCTTTGAGAGACAAAACCAGGAAAGGAGCTACTGTGTAGTTCAAAATCATTTGAGTGGCAACCCAACCAAGGACGTTGTAGATGAAATGCGCCGTGGAATTTTGGATGAAAATTGGTCGAAGAGTCTTACGGAGAACTAAACCAATGGGTGCTTAACAATACATTCGAATCGATACCAAAAATAACAGAGTTTACCTTTCGAAACTTCAGTTATAAATGCACCAGTAATGAATGTAAGATAATATCCGGGATAAAACCCGTGCCAGAGTGACGATACAACATAGGTGCTTAGAACTTGGCTAAAAGTTGGTTTTTTGCCCTTCTCGGTCAGACGGAGATACACATAATGCTTCAACCAGTTAGCGGTTCCCATATTCCAATTATCGATGACGGAGCGGAAATTTTGGGCAAAATCTACTCCCATAATGTTGACATTGGTGACACGGTTGAACTGTGGTTTCCCATCCGACGAATATCCGTTGAAACCCAAACCAGATAAGATGCACGCAGCTTCTGCCATTTTCCATATTCTGTAATGAGTTCATTTGCTTAGTTAACGACGAGCATAAATGATTTGAGAACTTCATTTTCTTACCCATAGTATTGATGCCTAGCCACAAAACCAGATATCTGTAGATTCAAGAATCTGGAAAAATGGGCAAATGATGTTACTGGCGATCGATAGAGGATACAGAATTTGAAAGAGGCCTTACCTGTAACGGAAGGATGGGTGATACATTTTTTCTGCCGTTCTGGCCATTGAATACTTGTCGGAAAAGAAGAAGACACAAGCCAAGAAAAGAGCCGATGTCATGACACAGCGAATAGATGCGAAAAATGTGTTGGGGATAGAAAGCTTTTTGTCTTTCGTCTACAAGACACAGGCATGTTTAATAGCGACTCAAGTGGACGAAGTTAACTGGAGAAAATACCAAAAACGCAGCTCCAGTCATAAAGTTTCGATAGTCCGCAAATTCAAACGTAGGGCCCACGGTTAACCCGCCAAAAAATAATACAAAACTAAGATATTCTAATAGAGACGGGAGTCCCTTAACCATCCTGGATTTTTGATCGGAACTCAACTCTGATTCCTCTTTGCTTCCATCATGAATATTCCATACGAAAGCGGTGAGCTTTAAAACAAGAACCTACATCATTGTTATAGCGTCAATATAACAATATGTCAAGTTGGACTGCATTACAAATAATTACCATCAACGGGGCAGTTTTGTCGATTCGATACGACCCGTAATCAAAAATCTGCCTCTGTAGATGGCAATAACTCATATGTCCCAATACCATTAACCATACTAACTTCACCATAGCAGTTCCCCATTTTCGCCTCAATCCAATGAAACAAACTGCGTACACGGATAACGTAATACCGCCCAAGTGCAGGAAAACTTCGTTGACTTTGTCAGGATCGAAGGCCACAAATATCAGAATGAACGAGGCCAGAAGCACGTATAAGTGCCTTATCAAAGGAATGTGGGATGATTTTGTGGGATCATAAGATTTAGGGAAGTACAGAAGCGGAACCGAAAGCGGGAAGGTTAAGAGGATTGAAAGTAAACACCGAATTTTGTCAGTGTCTAAACCCAAAGAACCGGATATTTGTAAAACCTGCTGATCTAACATGATTAACGACGATATAGCCTGCAGAAGAGCAAATATAATCAGAAAAGATACGGATACAGATTACTGCTGTTTGTATTTGTATCGGCTGTTCCGTAGTCAACGGAGGTAGATGGAATGCGGATGTCTTTGCAGTTTGCGGACTTTTGTTGCCACAGCCGACAATATGTTTATCTCGGCGCATGATTCGTTTGGCCTGCTGGAGAATGGAAACGTGCTGGTGCCATGGTCTTGCAGATGCTAACATATGGCTGACAAGGTTATCAATTATAAAATTTGCTGTGTGCACTGGTTGTACCAAACTTGGTCAAATTCAGATTTTGAGGCTTACGCTAAGCATATTTTCGCGAAAACTGATGTGGGCTGACTCGTACGGATTACAAGGGATTACTACATTTTGGTTCAACAGGCTTGCACCGCCGTTATCTTATAGTCACACCGGCCGATGCATCAATTCCTTGGATTCTGTTATTGACGCATGTCAAATACTTGTCAAATCACAATTCACAGCGACATGCACTCTTCTTACGCCGAAAAACTGATCGTGCCGGCGAAGAATGGGATCGTCGAATCGTTCCCACAAACCTCTATGTTGTGAGCAAAACGAATATATGCTTTATGTGTTCACTCGTTCTGTGATCTGGGTATTGTATGTTGAACACGAAGATACTGTACTAGAGAGAACAGCGGAGTAGGCTATATCGATTATATCATACTAAATCTACTCCACTACCGAAATTCTCTCAAGCGGTTAAGAGAACCTAATCATCTCTTAACTTCATCACAACAAAGCTTCTCCAGAGATTTCACACAGTGCCTCATTCCGAAACCATCCAATCACATTCACGAATCTCGCGCAAAGCCAAAATAGTAGAAATGTCAGGAACAAAGATTGCAATATTACAACACGCGGAAGATTATGCAGAATGGAAGGAATCATTCATACGATTGTTGAGAAGAAAGGAGTTGACATACGCTTTGGAGGTAGATAAATGGAATAAAACCACAAGTACAGTACTGGGAAGAAACACGAGCCGCACGACCAAAAGTAATAGGGAAAAATAAAGATGGGGAAGAAGTCGAAATTGAAGTCGACGATAACGATGAATTCGATCCATCGACCAATTTCACCGCTACAAGGGAATACTTCATCAAATCAGAGAAGATCTCCAAATAGCAGTATCCCCTTGATATGGAAGAGCATCAAGAAAATTGACAGCCCAAAGGCAATGTTTGAACATCTAAACAATTTATATCAATCTGCCGAAATTACTGTCGAAAAAGCATATATCGAACTGAACAACCTTAGATATCGTTCCGGAGACACAATTGTAGAGCATATTTTAAAATTTGCATCGTACATAAACGACATAGAAGAGCGAGAAGGTAAAATGGGGGATGTGCGAAAGAGAAGCTTACTTCGGTCAACCCTGGGTAACCATTGCTCTGTACTGGAGAGAAGAACGGAATAGATTATATCGATTATATCATACTGAATCCGCTCCACTACATATAATATCCCAAGGTCTATTTATTAGAATTAACATGAATGTCAATTTCGCTTCATATGTTCTGAATCGTTCTTACCTGATATAAAGAGAACTCCATAATCCGCTGATATATTGCGCGCTTTGGCACTTCTGGGCCTTCACAGTTCTAATGTTCAAAGAGCGCTGAGTGCTCTCATCTTCAACATTTTCACACAACACTTCTATTAATTTGACTTCAGCATTCTATTGACAAGATGCAGGATCCCTTTTATGCAGTCAAAGAGTAAGAGGATTCATTCGGTTTTATATATCAGTCAATAACCTCACCAGGTTTCCTTTCAATCGTCGCTCCTGCAGAGAAGTTCAAACATCGCTACAGAACGCACAAGCTCAGTTTTCATCATGGCAGAGATTATCATCCACCAATAACCATTCAAGCGAATTCCAGCGAGTCGCTGCAGAAGTACGGAATGCGATACAGAACATAGAATTGGACTTGCAAGATTTATCTGAGACAGTCAATATCCTTTTACTACTAGTTTTTTCCGTAAATTCCAAACTGCAATGAGAGGTTAGATACAGCTCAATTATTCCTTAACATCATAGTTTGATACGGATAGTTGAAAAAACACCTGAGCGCTTCAATCTTGACCACCGGGAGGTTCAGTCTCGGAAAGCATTCATCAATTCAACACAACAGTCATTACAGGTATCTGGAACATCGTTTTGAGATCAAGAAACGGCTTTTTAACTTCAAGATTTGGAATAGGATATGAAAGATTCTATAAACAGCGGTTTGGCTGCGGCTGCGAATTCGCAACGAGACGTATGTACACCAAATGACTTGCATGACTGATTAATGATTCCCTCACAACATATATTTTTCTATATTTATTAAGGCTTTGTTCAAAAGCAACAAACCGATACAGGATAAGTACTCGAGGAGCAACCAAATTCAGCAGGCGGATAACCAGCGGTTTATTGAAGACGAGTCCTCGCGACAGCAGGTTAGTTATCTTGTTTCTTGTTGGAAAGGCTGAAATTGCAGATCGCATATAAATTAAATATGAAATTAATATCAGATGCTTATTCGAAATCAAGATCAACAACTGGATGGTGTTCTAAATACGGTTAGCACACTAAAAAATGTTGCACTTACGATGGGCCAGGAACTGGATGACCAAGTTCGGTGAGTATATTCAGAGTTCAAAATCGCATGAGGCTTGGTGTGCACCCTTTGTTCATAGTCTATGCTAAAAATCATATCTATCAGTCTTCTACACGAAGTTGACGAACAAGTGGATGGTACTCAAACCAAACTGAAGACCGCGATGAACAAAGTAAATAAAATACTAAAAGAGAGCAGTGGTATGTATTGCAGCATGTCTTATTGAACTATATAGTGATCTTACTGACTAAAATCCCACTGCTAGACACAAAATCGAGTTGCTGTATCGGAATCCTAATTGTAATTTTGGTCATATTGTTGATTCTTGTAATTATTTGAGTGAGATATCGCCTCAATAGATACTTTGTGTGATGAATGTGCAAATAGCTTGAAAGCTTCATCACAAGGGAAATTAAAATTATACTTCTCCACGTTTTGTTGCCAATTGTCGCAAGCGGAACGCGATTTTTAGAGTCTGAATTGCCGATGCCTGTATCCAGATACCTCAAAGCTTACCATTTGAGCATACTTATGAGCCGACTCTATCACTGATGTTAAGAGTTTCAGATAAGCATCCCCTTCTGACCCTCAGACCAGCATCAGTAGTATCCGAATGCAACAAAGCATCTACTATTGGCAGCAGCATATCATCACCCTCTTCAAAACGGATCAACCCAACATACGTTAAAGGTCGTCCAGCAGCATTTGCCAATCGAAATGATGTTCAAAAACGGCGTCATTTTCGGGTGATATTGCGAAAAAGGTCGAATCCTTCAACTAACAGAGATGTGCAGAACGGAACAGTGGATGTTTTGGTCATTGATCAATCCCAAGTAGACGGAATTACTGATGACAACTTAGTCGAAATCAATAATGAACCTCAATCGCAGCCAGCTCTTGGTCACAATATCGACAAAAATGCTATGTCACAAGACTCAAACGTACCCAATTCGCTGCCTGATAATAACCGAGTTAATTTATCTTCTTCGAACCGAATAAACTATGCACAAATTCTTCAACGATTACAACCAACTAAAGTTTTAATACATCGTCCCAATCATGTGAAATCAGCAAAGCTCAAAGGGAAAGTAGAGTTTTACGAAAGGCATTCGACAGGGACAAAGTATTCCCCCTGGACAGGGATAACCAGCGCCAAGCGAAAAAACTTTGCTGAGACGAAAAAGAAAAGAGAAGATCAGTTGAGATTAGAGTAGATATTGGACTCCAATTATTCTTTCTTTATTATCCTATTTTTTTGTGGAAATCGAATTCACGAGTGTTCATTTTAACTCATGTTGTAGAATTATTGCCGTAATGCGATTTCTGAAAGACATTAGCACAAGATACAGCTCCCTGTAAGTTCTGCGCTTTCTGACATGTTACTGATATTTCATTTAAATTTTTCTGGTTGTGCAACGTGGTCTGTAGACGACGCGAAAACGATTACCTCTCACAAAAATGCAATTCAATGAAAACGAACGGAGTAAGTTACATATTCCATGCAGTCTCATCGTTTCACAATCAGAAAATTGATATGAAATTAGTACAATTACATTGCGAGTTTGTTGCGAGAATTAAAGAATTTAGACAGCGCGATCACGACCATTTTTAAAACTCAGGCAAAAGAATTGAAGCAGTCAAGAAAAGAGTACTATGAGTTAAGACAAAAGTTCCTTGGTCATGAGAATGGTGAATTTTCTCATTATCTAGGAATGCATGGATAATATTTTAAACGGGATCGATTGATATGCGTAGAGTTCAGGAAGCAAATTGATTCGAAAGCCGAGGAACTTCAGCGGTTAGATCAAGCGACTGCCGACCTTCTGAAGCTAAGGGTATGTACATTTAAAAACGCCATGTGTCATTTTTGGTTATTTGATCTCTGATCGAGTCGTTCTAATGCGTAGAATACAATGACGGTCAGACCGTCATACTTCGCCGACGATAGTCTGAAATGGGCAAATCTGCTGTCAGAGACTATCGAAGCCATGACTATGGCTAAGCGTAAGATGGAGCTTTCCATTTCGCACGTTGAAGAAGATTTTCGAGAGAAAGCAATACAAACTTTGAAGTCAACATTGAGCGTGACATCGGGCGAGAACAGTTTGACTGACGGTTTATCCTCAGCATTTGCTAAAGTCCGGTTAAACCGAAAGTTGAATGATTACATTGACACATGCACCGTCCCCACTTTTGAACAGTACAGCAGGTCAAAAATGGAAATCGGACAACACAGAGTGCAACAAGATGCCCTAGAAAAAGAGATATTTTCCCTGCGGAGCAGAATTCAAGAATTAGAGCAACACCTCAACCATATTCCCAACATCGTGAGAGAAAAAATGCATAGTTGGAGAGATTATGTTGTGGCGGAAAGTGAATAAAACATTTCAGGCAACAAAACGTGTCACAATTGTTTATTCTTGAACCCTTGCTTATTTGACAAGACAGAATTGAGCAATTGGGTACTACATCATCGGTAGAGATGTTCCGATTTAAGGTTGTTCGCAATCTCTGGTTCCCACTTGTCGCCGTTTGCCAATAGCTTTTCTTTGTTATAAAGTAGCTCTTCGTGCGTCTCAGTGACAAACTCGAAATTAGGACCCCTGGGAAGATATAGAGTATAAATCAAAGAGCTAAAAATATCCGTTGATTGAAATTGAAAACATACTCCACAATAGCATCCACTGGACACGCTTCCTGACAGAAACCACAGTATATACATTTGGTCATGCTAGATGAAGTAAGTTGTTTAGCTTTCTTTTTTTAATCGGGAAGTATAGAATGATAATAAACACATACTCTGAATTGGAATCGGAAGAATTGTCGTGAAACGATAGTTAAGTCAGAAAAATGACAAATCAAAGTACTCTAACAAGAAACATACCGATATCTACAAGAAGTGAAACGGTTTAGTCGTAAATTCAAATACATTATATTCAATTCAAACAAAAATTACCATAACGTGTTGTCCTACGGCTACCATCAGGACGAGATTCCGCTTCAATTGTGATAGCTTGTGCAGGACACACAGCTTCGCAAAGTTTACAAGCGATACATCTTTCTTCGCCTAAGACAATCCATGATGTCAAGTAGTTGACTTCAAACCCCTACGAAACTGAGACACAATACCTGACGGGTATCTCCTCAAAGCATGTTCCCCTCTAAATCTTGGGCTGAGTGGTCCTTTCTCGTACGGGTAATACAAAGTGTATGGTGGTTTGAAAAAATTTTCTAGGACTGACAAGAAAGAATAACCGGCATTTTAGTATATAACGATTGAGATATTCACCAAAATTGTAGATGTCAACACATACCAACCCACATTCCTCGGAACATTTCAGTGAGCAATAATACCTCAGAGGCTTTGTCGAGGGCGCTACCCTGATAATTTTCTACTTCTTTCTCATATGGTTTTGACGATGATCTTTGACTGAAAACTGGAGGAGGAGGGGTGACGCTCTGCGAAGATTGTGGGGAAGTGGTTGGAGTCGCTTGGTGACGGATTGAGCTTACAAATAGCGACCGACGACCTGTCAGGACGAAACGGTTTTAGTGGTCAGTTATAGATTAGTGGTTGTCAAAATCTAGGGGCTTAGCAAGTCCAAGTGTTTGACTACAACTCTGCAATTTTCGATGTTGCGGACAATGATTCATAAATTTGCGGCAGATATTGATATAGAAGAAACGTTGCGATTGGGATATTGCTGAACGAAAATCAGACGGTTTACATACCTAAAGATGTAAGCCGTCCCACTGATGATGCTGATGGGAATCTGACAGCGGAGGATAGACTTCTCAACATCGCAAACCTTGCTTCCAATATCTATTGCGGATGACACCACCAAATTTCCAAACGGGTTTCAAATGTTAAGTGTAATCGCCCACGTGACAAAACAAAAGGGATCCTTCAAAGGTTAGACGTATGTATATTATTCTTGGCTTCTACAAATTTATATACATGACAGTACATTAAGCTGATATTTAAATCATGAGATTTTGGCTTTTCCTTTCAAACCAAGCCCAGTGCAACTGATTAGATACTGGCTTGGCTGCCCTTGGTCGGATCGTGACACCTCCGTGATTTCGAATTTAATTCCAGTTAGGACTTGAACAAAGTGAATAGCTGTTCGAGTATGCAGCGTCAGAGGCCCTTGCAAATTGAATGAAATGCATCATTATACATCGCGCGGATATTCATATTTAAAAAAAACAGCCTTACCGGTGAGCATTGATGACTCGCCCCGCGCGAGAGCCATATATATGATAAGCTGATCTTGAAGATATTCATCTACACAACCTCCTGCGTCGACGTCTCGAAGAAGATCGCTCGCAGCTTTATGAGCCAAAGTTTCGGGTGAAAGCCCCCTTTCTCCAATGCCAGATGCCGCAATTAAATTACCATTTGACGTTTCGCACCATAACCTTTATGAAGCCGGTTAAACACAAGCAACATGGCAACTGTTCAAAGCTACATACATTAAACCCCAAGCATCCCCGGTCGCCACTCTCGGATCTTCTTGGACTTCGTCAATGAAAATGATTTTTTTTGAAAATCGGGTGTATAATGTGTCTTTCACTTTGGAAGCCATCCGGGAAAGGAAGGTTTTCCTTACATTACCTGATATAAAAATCCGCCTAGGATCAATCGTCAGCGTTTTCTTCATGACGGTAAATCAGTTGAACGAAATAACTGTACCCATGGATTCTAAGAACATCCCCTCGTTCCGTCAAATCAAACGAAGAAAGAGTTTGTCCTTCCTTCAATGGTTCTACTGTCAATTGAACCTCTCCCCCACCTTTTGGATAGTAGCCTCTTCTTCGCAAATTTAAACAGACGGAAGATTTACTCTCAGCAGAAAATAGCAACCGTCTGGCGGTAGGCATGAATATCTAAAGTCTACTTTAATGAAGAAATCTCTCTTTATAAAATAATAAGTTCATAAGTACCGATTCCACATAATCTATTTGGGGGGCCGCCGTCGCGTTCGTCTGTCGGGAGGAGCATCAGCGCTTGAAACATAGACCACTCGCAACATTATAGTGCTTACCCCGCCTCTTAAAGTGACTTCAGAACGTTTGTCTGCAAATAGTAAAACCGGCAGGGATATCTGAATTAACAACGCAATACTCCTTTATTGGATATTTAGTCGAATGTTATAGAAAAGTTTTCAGTCAAACGAATTGGAACCTACCCTGCAGTCCCGACATCAACTAAATCATGGATCCCAATGATATCGTTTGGGCTAAATGAAACGAAAGACGACCTTAGAGCATCACCCTGTACATCGGCGTTCGATATGCGCTTCACCAGTCGAACACCACAAAGATGCTGGGCCTTTAGCCCCTTTTGAGATCTATTGGCTCTAATGTTCAAAATCTTAATCGGTTTTCCGAGTAATGCACTTTTGATTTAGTTAGTCAAAGGCAGTAGTCAGTAAATGCTTGTCTTTGATTTGTCCATTGGTAAGCTTACCTCAACGCTATACTGTTTCTTAAAACTGTTATTGAGTTAGTAATGAAGGCCCCAATTAAGTGCTCAAAGAAAACCTTACTTTGACCCCCACCCTCAAGTAATGATCCATCAAGTTCCAAAGACATTATGCTTACAATTTCTCTCGGCAAATTAAAATCCGACAGGAAGGGTTCTTGTGAGAAGTTCCGAAAATGGACTGATGAAGATTTTATGACGACACCCCTTTTT
The DNA here is from genome assembly GCA_025602915.1 of Paraphysoderma sedebokerense. Lineage (NCBI taxonomy): Eukaryota > Fungi > Blastocladiomycota > Physodermatomycetes > Physodermatales > Physodermataceae > Paraphysoderma > Paraphysoderma sedebokerense. Next base: position 749,854 of record JAHLJZ010000002.1, read on the forward strand.
GTGATGTGAGTGAGTCATGTCGCGAGTTCGTTCTCTGGACTCTGAATCATGAATGATTCATTTGAAATTTTATTTGCCATGGATTTTTAAACAGTTTTCTTCACCATGCCAAGTAGAGCTGCTTTTAACATCCCAACCGACAGTCCTTCTATACAATTGTCCATATCACTTTTCTCTTTAAGGCCGATTCCGTCGTATGTTTCTATTAAATCCGTTGCAAGAGCTGGGGCATGCTCATTTCCGAATCCCGCTTCACCCATTCTCCATTTCCGCATCCAAATCCTTGCCATCGTCTGCACGATCCATTCTCTCTCTGCTTCTTGCAGCCTAAAGAAACTTTCGACGATGACACCATCGATCAGGTGGTGAGCAGGATACTGCATACCTCTAAATGCATCATGGGGTGCGTTCAAAATGGGGTGAGAGCCAGGGTAATTGAGCAAAGCCATTTGCAAAACATTTAACAGGTTAAACTCTGATTCACTGATTGGCTGTATCACGTATATCGAACCGAGGATGGTTGCTGCTATTATCTGTTCAGATGTCGTGGCAGGCATGTCATTGGTTTGGGATTGAGATAAAGTCATGGAAAGTTGTTCCATATCCAAGCTCTCTGGGCGGTCAACGAGTGATCCGGTCTCCAGCCTCATACAAATTTCACCCAAGTGAAAACAAAACACCTCATGAAAGGTGAACTCTTCTGAATCGGGGACTAAGGGTATTCAACAACCAGAAAGTCAGCTGAAGCGTTCTCGCCCGCTAAAAATTTACTTGGCATACCATACACGAGTCCAAAGATATTCCCATATTTATCAACTCCTACAAGGTTATGCTCTCCCCAGAAAACTAAATCCGAAATGGTTCGACTGAACCGATCGCTGCATTGAAAGTAATTATCAGCAAAGAATGGTACAGAAGAAGCAATTTGGCTTAATCACTTTACCTAGCCAGGGGAACTAGTTTCTTATCTTCGCGATCGTATTTATAATAGGTTACACTTTCTTTTTGATGACCGGCGATAATATCGTTCTCTCGAGCTTTTAGAGACATGATCGGATAGCGCGCCTCCACTTTAGCGGTCTCTGTGAGACTGTACTTCAGTTAATATTTCGGTCCACGGATCAACACAGTACAGTGCAGTTCAGTCAAAACATACCCGTGGCCAGTGGTGAACAGAATCAGGGACTTCCCGGAAGAAACAAGTAATCCGTCTTGCCCGAATTTCAACACACCTGTCACCATGCCGGATTTCAATGTATCGTGTGTGTACTGGTTTGACAATCTGTATCTCTTCGAATTCCCTCCAGGAATCGTAAGCTCTTCTATCTGATATAGAAAGAAACGACCGGCGGACATATGTGGACTGGTGTCATTTGAATAAATTCCAGTTCCGACCAATACCCAACTCGTCGAGTCGTTCCGTCGGAACTCTGTCGTATATAATATGTAAACGAAAGAACTTGATGTCATGCACTTATTAAGCTTACTAACCTGATACTGACAATACAACTTCAGCATTTTTCAGCAGAGTGTTATCTGCGGAATTTTCTTTGAATTCAACATCTTTGAGGTCTACTGTTGGAATCTCTACTGGTAGAAGTGAGTTTTTGCTCTTCAACAGGTCTGCTGAGAATAACATCAATTTAGAACACGGAAAATTCTTCGAATCGGAACTTCTATAATTTGCGGCAATAACAAAGTGCTGCGTATTCGAAAGTTGTAAAACATGTCGAGGTGTCTGAAAGGTTTTGGTTCATCAATTGGGTAGAATCGCAATGCATGTATCAAGTAGACTTACCTCGGTCAAACTATATTCACTGAAACCTACTTGCGAAGTTTGCAAGTAGACGAAATATAAAGCATTATTAGAGATAATCATGAACCCAGACTTTTCGGGCTCAAAAGTAAAGGAAACCGCAGTCGAAGACTGTTGACGGGAAAGATCGAGAAATAAGCATCAACCCAAACTTTTCGGCAACGATAAGATATGAAGGAGAACTCAACGAACTTCATCAAATTCAACTCTTGTGAATTCTAATTGACTTTCTTCAAGAATAAGTTTCCACGGATTTTGATCTGAAAATGCCAATACGTAGGCATCTGAAGTGCTGTCCCGCGATGATGGAACTAATGTAACCGGTTTGACCCCTATTTGCCTCGCCTTCATATCAGTAAGTGCAATAATAGATTCGTTGTCATCTGACTGAGCAGACTGCTTCAGAACACCGGAGACGACAGTGCCGTCTCGCAAGCCTGTTAGAAAATATACAGTATCGTCGAGTAATATCGCGAACGAGTGAGGAATAGAATCGGCGGGTTTCGAGTCCACAAGGGAGCGGTATCTCGCTAGAGAGTGTCAAGAAGCATTAATGATGCATGTAATCGAACAACAAGTAAAAGTCTACTTCAATGCACATACGTATTGATATGTTGGCGACAATATACAGGTCGGAGTTGTCAGCAGTCATAGACATTGCGACAATGTTGGAATTGTATGTTCCTACAAACAGAATGTGGGATCTTCGCAGGATATATGAGTACACTAATAGAAAAGAGAACTCAATAGTAAGCAACCTACGTATGCAATAATTCAGATATTTCGCGATTAGCTGAGGTCATCCGGCATGGCTGCTCCATCATCGCTATGCGGCAAAGAACGTGAAACTGTACATTCCTTAATAAAGAGCATTAATTCACATGTAAAAACAAGACAGTCACATAATAACGAACCCTTCAGAATCTACAACTATTTTCATTGCGACAACACTGTTGGAACTCTGAGAATCGAAATCGGCCGTTACACAAAAAAATATAATATCGTCATAGCTGCTGCAGGCTAAATCGATTCTGTGATAACCGTTCTCTTTTGAGTCCCAATGCCAGCTCTTACTGCTCGGCGGTGGTGAATTGTTCGGAGAAGTGGATTGTAGGGGATCGAAATAACTCACGACAACCCCTGTGTGATGAACCTGAACAAGATAATTCCTTGCAAGGAGTGAAGTGACAAGACATGATGGTTTCTCTGATAAAAGTCCGACGCGGTCGGTAACATCTTCCAATTCTCCCCCTTGAAAAAAAAAACAAGCAGCAAGAGTGAGAAACCATGTCCGTGATGCTGTGAAAGTCTGAAACGATCAGAGTCCTACTTACCACCAAGGAACATAAATTTCGTTTCATTCACAAATGATATGGCGAGGTAAGAGTCCACTTCTGCGTCAGGCGAATCCGAAAAGCTCCACATTTCGGTACTTTAAAGAATGGGACGGTTACAAAAAATTCTGGCAATAAATAACTAAAACATCGTCATTACAAACCCCTCAAATCCCTCGTTGTCACCTCGACCGCCAAATGATTGATCACCAACAGAACTTGTGACAACTGTGACGTTGACCGTCCTCCTCAATTGTGTTAAACTGCCTGAACCGGAGGAAGAGCCTGTCAATGTTAAAATAGTTTTCTGTTGGGTAGTAGAAGGTATAGCTGTTGATGATGTATGGGTAGGAAGACAAAACGACAGCAGGGGTGAATGTGAATGACTTCCTTGAATTAGGAAGGATGAAATTGGGTTGGCCTATGGCAATAAAGTTGCAAGTTAATAAAAGCCGTAACATAGAACTCTTACGATTGTGGCTGTTCGATGTCTACATACAAGGAATGTAGAGATACCGCCTTTCACGTCTACTACACACAGTATATCAACCGTTTCACTTCCACGTATGACGGACTTGAGCGATTCATCTGCCTCGTCGGGATCCGGGATACTCAAATCTTCTACCAAACTTTCTGATAATACAGATATTGACTGGACGCCAGAACCAGCTGGAAGGCGTGCGATCAATGACCGTTTAAAGACATCTTCAGATTTAAGTGGCCCCAGATGAATATCGTTGTGAGCGGGACTATTGATCGAATATCGGTAAATCTCGCCGTTGTCAAATCCAAGATAGAAAACGTCTTGGCGGGGATGATGAGCATATGTGGTAGGGATCGGATTCGAATATGTAGTACTGTCTAGTATGATGGGTGTACCATTTGTAATATCTGACGCCCGAATAAATTGTATAGATGTGTCCTGGAATCAAATGAATTAGGGCGAGTACTTTATACAAGACATATTTGCTCAAAGTACAAGCTTACCGTGACCAGCACAAAACACCCAATATGTTCGCGGAGTGCAATTATAAACAACGGGACTGGAATTCTTTTTTTCAGCGGAGATCGTGGTTCAGACTGTGCAAAGGATAGCGGTAGTCGCTCGACTTTCTTAGGGAATGAACCTTCATTCGGAATGATTGATGGAAAAGTGATTAACGCGACAAACACTTGCTTTTTCACGTCCCTTCAGCAACATTTAATTAGGAACAGTTGGAAACGAACACAACCACATATTAACTTACTCTGTGCAAGCGGCAACCAACTGAAGCTTGTCATTTTCACTGATTGGATCGGTGTACAAAAAACTCACACCATGAATTACACATTCACAGTCTAGATTTTTTGGCTGATATGAGAGGATCTATTTGATTAGATTCGGGGAAGAGTAACAATGAATACATAAAATAGTTACCGTGAAAGACTCAAAATCTCCAACGTCAGATTTTGTTAATCTCGATGTCTTGATCACATCAATGATGTTCGCAACACAGATTGCTCTGTTGTAGGGATCAATCGCAAGATGCTGGGGTAAACTCTTGTAGGACGTCGTGGGTTTTGTGTACGGGACCTAGCAAAATCAATCCGGAATCTAGCTTGAGCAAATCTCGAATGTGCACTCCGTATAATCAACGAAAGCTTACCTCATAAACCGGTACGAATCTAAACTTACCGTTCACTCCTTCGGAAGATAGAGCGGAATACTTGGGCGGCGCCTTATCTACTTCTACGATTCCCCACAACGTCATATTTCCATTTGTACCAATCGTGACTAAATAGTCACATTCGTATTTTATTTCCAGTTCATCTCTACCCTGATTATTTTCATCCTCACTTTCGCGCCCTTCCAAACTCTTCAAGTACTTCCACACGTCAAGTCCGCTAATGGAGTCAACCTCGCCTCCAAATAGTTCTTTCGGATCAATCAAACTGCTATTTTGGGATTTGCCAAAAGGAAATTGACGTTCGTTAATGATTCGTTGCTGGTCACTGAGGTTGATAGTTGATATGGCAGTTATGTTGCCAATCACGGGATAAGTTGTCAAAGGTTCGAGTACAGGAAGAGTTGAGATTTGGCTTTCGGTTTCAAGTGAGTATAGTGTGATTGATGTTTGCTATATTTGAGTGAAAGAAAAGCATAGGTTATACATGGATACATTTAATAAACGCTAAAATTATCTGAACTGGGCAGTGGCTGAATAGCGACAAGTACGTTTGCTTCTACCACATCGACCGTATCCGGATTCCTGAACCGACCAACGGTGATTAGTTCATGTCCGGAGCCAAATCCGTTTAGGGCTTTTCGAATATAAAAGTATTGTGGGTCAGCTGCGACAGTCATTGAGTATGGAGAAACTTAAAAGTGTGGGCCTGGCCAGCGAACTCGTAACACCAGTTATTTGCAGGTGCTCGGAACAGTTGGAACTTGGAAGGACACAAAATGCCAAGATTTCAATTTCAGTTTTAACATCCCTTCTAACCATCATATTTATAAAATTGTCCAAACAATTTACAACTCATATAGCGTATAATAATCAACATTATTCTTAAAATTACACATACACTGCCTAATCGAATACAACGTAATACTACATTTCCGAAGATCCGCATCCTTTATACCATTTCGCATTACACCTTGAACACCCATACTCTCGCTCTTGCCTTCACCGCCTGTATGTCCCCTTCGCACAAGCCTGGCCAGACTGTAAAAACAGATTTTCCAAATCCTGCAGCCCCAATACTATGTACACTGGTGCTACTCCTCGTCGGATCGACCACATCAAGGTCCAAATTCACTCCGACAACAGCCCTTCTTTCGATATCCACGCTAGGTTGAGCAGTATGTAAAGATACAGTGGGAATGCCTGCTTTCATGCGTAGAAATGTGAGTGTGGCGGTTTGAACAATTTGCTGAATCGTATCGTGCGTTGGAACAGGCAGATTGTAAGCGGCAAACAGAGATTCAATGGCGCCGACAGTATGAGTTTGAATCTGGGTGAGGTGAGTGCCGAGGCGATTGTCCGGATCTTGTTTGCTGGAATTTAAGAGAGTAGATATTGTCTGATTCAGGTGAGCAAACAACGTCTTTTGGTCAAGATTTTTGTAATTAGGCGATGCTTGATTCTTTGGCAAGTAACTGTACTCTTTCCTAAGAGATTTCAGATACAGTGGTACGTAAAGAGGGTTTGTGAGCGGGACGAAAAGTGATTTGACTATGATCTGGGAGAGAAGTGAAAGGAATGCGTAAAAATTAGGGTTTGATTCTATCGTGTTGCTGGAGGAGGCGAATTCCGTGACAGAAGCAATGAGAGCTGGGTCAGATTCCAAACCACATTTTCGGGCCAACGTCGTGAATACAGTTTTGTACAGGGGAACTCCATCAGGGTCTGCCTCAAACATCTTCTGCGCCAAAGAGAATCCCTGGTATGATAAATGATAGAACAAAGCATAAATAGATTCCCAATCGGCAAGAAGGTCGAACGTCGTGTACAACGACTGCGGATTTTGTGGCGAAGCAACAGGGGCTATTTTTACAGGGAACCGATGATTCGTAGTGATGGGCAATGATCCATTAAAATTGAGGGGATCCAAATTATAATATTGGCCAGTGATTGACTCTGTCAAAAAGCGATCATTTCTGCCCATTGGCGAGGATGCTCGAGACGACACTGATGCATCAGATTTTGGGATATCTAATGGCGTATCAGAGAGGTTGACGTAAGTACGATATGGCCGAGGAAATGACAAGAATTGGCCTTCAGGCCCAACATCGGGAGATTGATCGGACGAGGGTGACACGGAAGAAGACTGATGCGAAGTCTGAGGCATGGCAGGTGACGAGGAACTCTCGCTTGGTGCCGGACTACTGATCAATGCAGGTTGGGCAACACTAGAAGCCTCGGAATTCGTGGCAGAGAATCGTCGTGATCGGGATGATTGAACAGAGGATCGCCTGTCCGAAGGTGCAGCTAAAGGCGGGAGAACATTTTCAAATACCATAGAAGGTTTCTTTGGCGGGCCAAATGTGAACGATGAAAGTGACGAACGAGGTGTACCCGAGACGGGAATCTGCGAAAGAAGATAGAAATTAATATGAGCTATAGCATTAGTGTTTGATGATATGACTTACTTCGTCAACGACGTCACCTTCTATTTCATCTACAGGTCTCTCGCCCATTCGTTCAGCTAGTCCTTCGCCGTCTTGTCGTTCCGGTGATATTCTGACCATACCATTCACTGAAGAGACAGAACCAGTATTGTATTGCTGGGGAGGAGCAACAGCGATAGAATTCAGTGTCATTTCGCTCATTGCATTCTGATGTTGAGTTGTCTCCGCCGATCGAGGTTTAGCATTCTCTACTGATATTTCTTTCATAGCTGCCTGGCTGCGTCTGCGGTGTCTTAGATAAAAGAAAAGTCCTATCGCTGCAACACAAACGGCCTAAGAAAGAACACATCCAAAGGGTTAGTATTTACCCAGGCTGGATAACAATGTTCCAAATTTAAATTACCCCAACTACAGAACCAGCAATCACTCCTGCGCTCGAATTCTGGGAACTAGGGTCTTTCACTTCGCCATTTAAAACAGGTGTGTTGCCGTTATTTCCATTGACAGCATCGCCGTTTAATCCTGTTGATAATTTAGAGAAATTTAATTTAACATGAGTCAATTCACCAAAACGTGAAAGGATCATCAGTTGGAATACAAGTTAAACAGAGAAGGAAAGGTTCAAGTACCTTGCAATGCTCTAGGAGTACAGGCAACCTTTTGTGCTCTACTATAACAATAATACTGCGTAGTCCCGATATCCTGTAAACATCCAGAAACTGTGACGGTCCCTCCAGATGGATTAAACTGAATATCATATGGAGTGCTACAGGCCGGTTCGACTATATCTACGGGACAAGATGCTGCTCGTCCGGCGGAAGTAATATCGTTTGGAGTGCTGCAAAACCAAGAGCCAGGGGAAGTTATGGCGGACCCAGGGGTGCGAACTCTGACACAACCAAAAATAGAACTGTAGGATTGTTGCAAGATTGTGAGTTGCGAAGCATCGACACTGGTGGCCGATAGGAACTGGGCCGGGGGTAGGCCGGTGTTGGCAAGGCTGCAAGTCGACATCACTCAGGGCCGAACGGAGGTAAGAGAGAGAGGGACGGAGATGGTGGTGGTAAGCTAAATTTAGCACTGGCAGAGTAAATTAATAGAATGGGCAATTTTTCAGTTTGAATGAATCGGTCACGTGATCCAGTGAGACGCCGCACCAGTCAGGACCCACCTCGTTATTATTACTCGCTCGCGCTTTTTCGACCGAGAATTGCAAAAGGCAACGAGTATCACGACGGCAGAAACTACCGTGCTTGAATTTAATTCTTTCCTTGCGCCGATAACGTCGGTTGGCTCAATATACACCGCTGGCGGCGCACCGTATTTGTAATATTCCAACTACAATTTCAGCTGTCTTCTGACACTTTCTCAGACTACTTTCCTCAATATTATACTCCCATATGATGTAAACGCAAAATATCGTAAACTTGGAATTTCATAAAATCATCGAGTTAGACTCTCCGCCGCAGATTTTGTACAACACCATTTGCACTTCTCATCTGACAACTTCGCGCAATAGAGAAAGTCTAAGATATTAGATTAAATAGTCAATGCGAGGTAAAGCTTACACGACCTGTTTGACGTTGAAATTATTTCCCACTTCAATCTTGTGCCCCAGCATTCCGTGATTGTTCTTACTCCCAATATGGACTTACTCCTAATATGGATGGGAACTGCGGACCATTGTGCCAGTTGAACATCTTCTGCCGATCTGTCACTTTCACACAAACCGGTCGTTAGCCTATTGGAAAGAAAGCAAATTTTATAATCTTTGGTTGTTAAGTTAACTATCTCAACGATGATATCTCACAAATGAATAAAAGCTTTAGAAGTGTAATATTCTGTCAACGCACACCTGGATAAACATCAACTTACTTAATGACATTGCTTTTGCCACCATTATAAAGTTGAGACAGCGACTCCGAGGTGCCTGCCACAATAGGCGGAATGCTTCTTCCACTGGAATAAATATAATTTCTGGTTGTTTACGTGCATCAAAAGAGATTGTATATTCATTCGGGTAGTTACACTACGCGAATTAACTCCAACAGTGGTCTTCATTACTTATTCCACAATATCCATATACAGTTTGTAACTTCATTTTGACACAACGACAGAACCAATAGATAAAAATATACGACTGTGAACAGACGCTCAGTTAAAATGGCATCGTACAGGAAGCGCTGACTGTGCAACAAGTCAATCGCGCATCTGTGCCATCCCAATAAGAAGTTGTCAATCAACCAAAATTTATTGCTAAAATCCACATAATATATATATATTATAAAATAAAATTAAAAAATCACGTCGCGCATATTTCTTTGCCCGATCATAGTTTTACAAATGATGATTGCATTTTGCGCAATAGGATACCCTGGTTAGATAGATTAAAATAAAAAAAAGAAGCCACAAAAGTGATATGTCCCACTAGGCGGACGACTTAAAATTTATAAACTAGAATCAAAAACGGTTTATGCAATATGTCACGCTAACTTCAGGTTTGAGAGTTTTGTTCCCAAGACACACCGACATTTCCGTTCCATCCCACCATTCCACCGACTGCGCCAGAACTAGGGTGCTGTTCCGGAATACCAGGTAGTTGATTCTGTTGATGCGGCGGCTTAGCTGAAGGACTAGCGTTCGATGAAGAATCCGAATTTGGTTGAACTTGACCATGACTGTGCATTTGGTTTTGTGCAGCTGCGGCGGCAGCACCTGCTTGTTGTTGAATGTGAAAGAGTAGAGATTCTCGGCGGTAGTACTGTTGTTTAACGGATTCGAAATCGTTATCACTAGACGTTAAAGAAAATCAAAGATTAAAATCAGTATGATTGATTCATAATTTCGAAAGCCAATCAGGCGTGGACGGCATAAAAAGATCACAAACATTAATGATTTTCGTTTTCGGAAGACATTAGAGTCTTCGCCTTCGCGAACTTGACCTTCTATTGCCGTTTCATTTCCTTGATCACCGTGTTCTTCCGTTCCGCTATCATTCCGTGGTTTCGCAGCTCCCGATGACGCTTCATCTCGACTTTCCTCGGGGTGACTACTAGATCCGTCTATTGAATGAGTATGGCGAATAGTCTGGGGTTGTGGTTCGGCGGCATTGGCGGTTTGCTTTGGCATTTGTTCATTCTGTGGGGTGGGCATATTAGGCTGAACAGGATTCGGAACGCCGAAAGAAGGACTGGGTTGATTCGACGGGTGCTGTTGTTGGGGATGTTGCTGCTGCTGTTGTTGCTGATGTTGAGTTTGTTGTAACTGCTGTAAATGTTGTTGGAAATGCTGCAATTGACTTTGGATAGCTGGGTAAGCAAATTGTTGAAAACCAGGATGGGGAAAATGATGGGCCATTTGGTACGGTAGTGCCGGTTGCATTTGCGGAGCATGTTGAACTGTGCCCGGTGAGTTAGCAGAAATCATTTGACTCAACATTGCGGGCATCGGTACCGGCGCAGGGATTGATCCGTTGTTGGTCGCCTGACGCAGTTGCATATTTTCCTGTTCCAATTCCTCAATTCGCCGTTGTAAAATTCCAATGTATTCGGTGGCTTTAGTGATGACCGTTACGGTTGAAGGTTTATCAGTGACCATCGGAAGGACACTTTTCAATTCCATTAATTTATCTTTTTGTGCGGCTCTACGTTTTCGTTCGAGTTCATTGTGGTTAGGCTAGATCGTGAGATAAAATTAGATGAAATTCGTCGACGTCGAAAAATAAAAACTGGCAAGCAAGCAAAATGTCACCACATACCCTTTTTTTGCTGGTTATGGAGGGAGCACAAAAAAAAAAATTGTTGTCAGTTACGGAATTAATTCATGACGGCCAGACTACGAGGCGATCACAATTGGGTGAATGCAAGAATATACCTCCTTCTCTTGGATTGGCCGGAGGAGGACGGCTCCGACTGATGCAGGCTCAGGTCATGCAGGTCGTCGGAATGGTCGAGTTCGTGGGATAGCTCGGAGTTCATAGTGGTGGCGGGAGAGATGCGAAGCGATCAGCGATGGACCCGAGTCAGAGGTAGTGTCACAGCGTCAAACGACAATGATACGAATGTGCCAGATGGATTTCGGATGTGGACCGTATGGATTTGGATGGAGTCCTCATGGTCGGCCCGCTCAACGGGGTGCGGCGGCTTGTTTACTCCTGGTCACGTGACTTCCGTTCGCTCTGCGGTGCCCTCCGCCCCTGCTGTGCGCTACTTCATGAGCCATTGTGTGTCCGATTGCTTGACTGGTCGCACATTTATTTTGGCTAAATTTATTCCATTATCCACTCATACTTTATTACAATTTCATCCCGAGCCGCTTCTCCATGCTGGTGTGCACGTCGATTGTTTCCATATACATGGTAGGTTCTGGTTTCATTGGAGATTGTAATGAAAACAAGTAAATGTTAGCAATTTATCACGATCACGTTACTTACTCTAGCCCGACAAATGGGAATTCCTGAAATCTATTGCTGCAGGACAGTGACAGATTGTTCCAGATACAGCGGGCAGAAGCAATCGACCCCAACACAAAAGGAATTAGGAATTCCAACATACCACCAAGGAAATCCTCAACATCAAGTGTGGTGTCCTTTCCTGAAAGTATTTCGAGGCCCAATCTCGATGAAGGGAGAACCGGTAAACGTTGCACCTATGGAATAAATTAGAACGTTAGAGACTGTTCACAATATTGTAACAGACCACTTCAGCACTATAGAAATCTCCTCCAAATCTAAATATGCAATTGAGATCGCCCCTCCGATCAAAGGCCTACAGGCTTACCTGAGAAACCAAAGCCTTTTCCATTTGCAATCGGATAGGCTGATGAATTCCGTACATACTACGTTGAAGAGAGTACTTCATATTTTCTTGTGTCTTTTCCCACTACAATAAGAATAAAACGACAATTAGTACACTCTCCGCTTCAGGTGGATGCAATGCAACAGCCGATTTAAACGAAACTGTAAACTGCACAGCTACTTCAATCTATACAAGTATCAGCCGCTACGATGACAAAGAAAAGGAATTTGAATTTGATGAGATACGTTTTTCAGATTCATCTCTAAGGGATGAGTAACATGTATCTCTTTCTTCACGCTTCTCAAGCCATATCTGAAGGAGTCATGAACGCCGTACTCAGCGTGAGGAGCATCAACAGTTTTTTCGACAGAGTCGGGAAGTGCGGAGGGAACAAGTTTGAGTGAGTTGATAGACTATACATAAAATTTAGATAGAATTAACGCGAATGAGTGGGTTCGTCAGCAGTGATTACGATGGGTTATTGATACAACAAATGATAGAGATGAGCATACCATGATGGAACACACAGCAATAGTAAAGAGGGGAGAGCGGAATTGTAGATAGTAGCGCTGGACGAAAGGATATGATATTTACAAACTGGTGAATATAGAAAGGAGTTGCTTGACCGGCTGTACTGATGGAATGGATGGACTCGTGCAGGCGAACGCAGCGAAAGCCACGTAAACAAGTGACGGATTTCAATTATCATTATCCTCGAAGTGCTCAAACGGCAGCATCTAAGAGAATACTCACTCCGATATCAGTATGGGTAACTCACCTTCACAACCCATTACAGCTGACACTAAAGGATATCATGTTTTGAAGGTACAAATCTTACATTCCTGTCAATTAAAGATTTCGGCTAATTACATGTTTCATTAAAATCAGGTCAAGGTACGGACAGTTAAATTGTGTTGACTCACAGTACACGCATCATCGGATTTATATTAATCATACAATCATACTTTACAGGAGACATCTCCTGCTCATAAGGCGGGCCTGGAACCCTATTTTGATTTTATTGTGGCCGTGAATGACCAACGATTTGTTAGTGTTCTAGTTCTAGCGCCTATAGAGCCACTCCTCCCCCAATCGATAACTAACGATTGCTTATCGTCGATAGCCAGGAGAATCGACAATTCTAACTGACACGATAAAAGGTAGCATCAATAAAGATGTTAAATTGACCGTGTTCAACAGCAAAAATCAGTCGTACAGAGACGTAATACTGGTACCGTATTTTTGGAGGGAACCGAAGGATGGTTTAATCGGATGTAGTATTCGGTTTTGTGATTACAATGGCGCTTCAGGTACGCTTATTCTATCATTGATCTCCGTAGAAGTTGCGTTAATCTGTTGAATCACAGAACATGTATGGCATGTCGTCGAAGTACTGAAAAACAGTCCAGCGGAGTCGGCGGGACTTCAACCAAATAGCGACTATATTGTCGGATGTCCTGATGTCTTGCTGTATTCGCAAAACGATTTCTTCAAGCTGATTCAAGAAAGAGCGGCTCAGAATCAACCCGTGAGGATGTTCGTCTACAGTTCAACAACGGACTCGATAAGAGAGGTTCGCATTTTCAGATGTTACATTGCTGTTACAGAAGCCGACTGCTGACATACCTTCAGATTCTTCTTTTGCCAAATACTAATTGGGGTGGGGAAGGTTTGATTGGGGCTCAGCTTGGTACGTATTTCACTTCAGTGTTAGATGAAGCGTTGAGCTGACCTGATCAATAGGGTACGGAGCTCTTCACAGAATACCGTCTCGACCGACAAAGGCTGGTGTCTCAACGGCTACTTCTGAAACCCAATATCAGACGGTGGGGTTCTCAGCTCCCACTGAGACGCCTAATGCTCAAGCTGTCGCACCCCCTCAAGCATCACAGGCACCATCCGAACAGACTACTCTTTTCTCAAATTCAGAATTCAACAGTCCTGTGCCTAGTCTGCCAACATCGCCGCCTAATCCATCTACAGTGCTAAATGAAACCAGTTCAGTTGAACAAAACGTAACTCCTGTCCAACTCCTGCCGACGTCCCTTCCACCACAACCAGTTGCATCAGGCAAACCGTCTAAATTTGTCACTCAGCAGCCCGTATCAGAACAACCGTCGGCGTTCGCAAGCATGTCTGCGCCGCCAACAGATGAGGTTTTACAAAAACTTAAGGGCTTGAAAGTACAAGAGCCCGCAGCCACCGCTTCTAATAACATTGTCAGCGACTCTGCCCAGCCATACCAACAAAATATTTCGATGCCTCCTAAACTCACACCAGAAGTACAAACATTTATCGAAACTCCTCCGCAAGCGTCGGTCCCTGATCTCCCGGAAGAATTGACAGCATCCGTTCCAGACCAACCGCCCGCATTACCTGTCGTAAATCACAACTCAGAGTTGATGGAATCGGTTCCCGCTCCTGTGAGTCTTGATTTCAGCGCAGAGGCATCAACTCGTATCGAACCACCAGTACCTTTGAGTGCTAACTTGCGTGATAACGATATTAAAAGTGAAGTCACGTTGGAATGATCCACAGCACGAATAGAATGACCGCTAAAAACTGTTATTGCATGAACAATTGAATTTAATGTATATACATATTAATGAACGATTAATCTTTTGTTCCTACAAAACCGTTGCGTATGCGTGGTTTCCATTCTGTGTAATTACTCTCAGAAATGGATCAAGGCGCTCTAATCTAAAGGGCAAACCTAAATAGATCCAAATCAAACTCTGGTGGGGAAGAACTCGAAAATTCATGAGGGATTTATTGTGTGGTTTGAAGATATTTACGGTAGAGAAGAATGCCCGTACCGAATATCATACACTAGGTTTCGCTTTTCACTTTGCAGTGATATTCGATATCAATTCTAAGGCAGGATGACGAACGTTAAGGATTGGGTATTGCTGGCCTTATTTAAAGTTTAGTTTAAAGATGTCTAGGGATCCAGTGATGTAAATGCGAGTAAAAGATTATTCTATTGATTCGATGTCCGTGGCCAACAGTTAAGAATAAAAGTATGATTCAATATGTACATTCAGTCCAACGATTCACTTTTGCGGATTCTGACCTTCAATCCGGATACTCGAAGTGTGGGAGTGTACACCATCATATAATTTCCTCTCTGTAGTATCTGGATTTGCAAGAAATCAATTAAGTTGGAATCAGATGCGGCGTTACCTCGTCCGCGTTCAGCCTTTTGTTTTGATCTTTAAACTGGGGCATATTAAACTTTAGGGGGATGGTTATGATGACCACATTCAAAGATGTTACAGAATGGCTAGACGAAGTAACACAAGGTACCGATAGAAGTTACTACCGACCTTTGGTGAATTTAGTCATTTACCACTATTCAATTTTCAGAGTTCGAAGTAGGCCGACTCATCCGATATGAACCGTTCAGTCTCTTTGATTCGATGTCAGCCATTGAGATTATGGATCCCAAAATGGATTCAGGAATGATATTAGAATCATCAGACGAGGAGACCGACGACGAGGTATCTATAAGTTCGAAGGAAGAAAGCTCGACGAAGGTATCTGCAAGTAAAACCAAGCGCCAAAATCGGAGGAGTACATTGGATGAAGCCTTCGTGATCGCTCAAGGTGAAAAATATTCATTACAAGATGTAGTCGAAATAATGGATTTGATCATATCTTGTATGGTTAGTCTTGATTTCTTGATTTATGAATTTATGTGTTAGAATATTCAATTCTGCCGATTTAACGAGAGTCTGCTCTAATTTCTACTTTCGTGCTTTTATTTTTGCACTGAAGGCGACATTCTTATCAGGATACTCTATGGCGAATACGCTGTTCACTTGTATTCATTTACATTATCCATCATCGATCCCTTGCGACATCTTACGTACGTTTGTTCGGGGAACCTTAAAATTCACCGGTCGAGTCCGTACTGTAGTTCGAATCGCCAACATATACGAAGACGAGGACTTCAACACTGATGCATTTCATTTCAACCTTCTCGAGGCGATCAGCGAAGATGCTGTATTACAGGATATTCAAAGAACGATAGACGGTTTGAGCCAGGAAACGTTGAAGACCCATTCGGTGGGGCAAAAGGCTGACACCGAACCATTCATTAAAGAGTGTCTATCGGACCGACTAATGTTCCTGAAATCATTTTTGGCCGCCCTCACCTTGCTAGCTCAGCGAAATGTTGCAAAAGGAACGGCCGAAATAGAAACTATGAAACAGGTCTTGAGTAAAATATTGGCGAGTTCGCCAAAACTATATCAGCACCAAAGCTACGACGATAGTAAAGCGTTGAGACGAAGGAGAAGGAATCTAGGATTTGATCCGCTAATGAACAAGAAATTGATTATTGGAACTCCACCGAGGAAGATTCCAATTATGAGCTTGACTATGGTGCGTTTCATACCTAGACGAGCGATTTCACTTCCGGTAAAATGACATTTGTTGCCCTTATCAGGCGGCCAATTCCCTCTCGCAAACCTCGGAAAATCTTCTCAAAGCTTGTTCCGTAATTCAATGTAAATCAACGGACGATTTGTTGGTAAATGATCAATTTTGTCTCAAACATCATGGAATATTAGTAACGGTGTTTTGAATCCTAGACGTTTTTGCATTATTTCACACGTCGAATACCTCAACCGTGTTGCCTATCTCGCTGCCAATTACAGGTGATTTTGTCTTTCGGCTGACCATCATGAATGTAGGAACTGATGATTGTTTCAATAGGCTCTTGTCCTCACCCAAGGAGGCATGGTTCTAGGGACTATGTCATTGCAAGATTACGTTAGGAAAATGATCACGGAATTTTGCAATCCGCCGTATTTGAACATTAGAGACTCTCCCAAACCTTCCGTGATATCCACCAATAGGGCCTTCGATAATAAGAGGCCATTAACGATTGACCAGCCTTCAAGTGACCTCTCCTTGAGCGAACGAGTAAACGAGCTGGTGACATCTTTCCTTGAGCTCTCCGAGAAGGTTCGCATATCCCCCACTTTGAGCTTGCGGCCTTATCACTTATCTCTTCCCTTTGTAGTATGTCCTCGATTTTATTCGGACATATACTCACAACGTGGCCCGCCAACGCCGAATATTAGTAAAGCTTGTTAATCACTTTGATACCTTGCAGTTGGAGGCCGAATCCTATGATTCTGAATTGGAGCTGCTGACGGAAGAAGTACGCTTCTGAAAGTCCGTCATCCGCAAATGTGTTGCTAACCCTTTACATTTTTTTTCCACTAGACTTCCTGCCCTTTCTATTTCTCCTCCTGGGCGTATAGTATCAAATTGCATATTATGGCCGATATAATAGCCTCAGGATTTCATCTTGAATTGTACTCTTCGCATGAGATGTCGATGATGTATTGGTAAATTCTTCCAGCTTCTTGACTCCCGTGTAATCTTTGCTTACAGACTTGCGTCCTTTCCAGGTACTTTGATTATCTTCTGTCGATAGGTGTTCAACATTCAGAGAGACGTCATAAGCTCCTAGAGTACGCAAATCGTAAGCTACCTCGAATACAAAAAATAACCACCTCGCCTGCCCCTGCATTGCCATCACCTCCAAATAACGCCAAAAAATCTGGAAAAAGGAAAAAAAATCAACCGAGGGATCAAGAAGATCTACTGAGTTCACTGACTCTAAACGACATTCCGGATTCCCCAAAACCAGCGTCGCTTTCTTTAGTCGAAGCTAAACAAGACATGTGTCGCGCGATGTTCCGGGTATGTTGGCTACAGTACATGTGTGAAGCACTGAGATGATATTAATGAGTTTTTGGGTCAGTTTGCGATTGCTTTGAAAGTTCTAAAACTGTACATCCCCCCGGACTGCACTAGTGTAGTGCCGGAACTACATTTTGCAAATCGGTTCCGTTACTTTCGCCATGTTTCTACACCGGGTCCGTTAATCTACGAGCAATATTCCAAGAATTCTAATTTCATGAGTGCCCACGTTAGTTTTCCTTTCCACTATATCTTTGACTATTACGACTGAACTCATGTATTTCTTCTTCGCATCGATTAGTCGGGACATCAGTTATTAGAGGCTGCTTACGACTGTTTTCAATCTGCTAAGTCTAACCTTGATAAAGTGAATCAAGCTGGCGCGGAAGAGTTGGGGTTTCTCATTTCCAGCGAAATAAAAACGGTACATCTCCTCAGCCTTCTGATCAATTTTTGGCTGTTCCTTCAAAAACTAATACATGATTAATAGGAGATTCAGGGCCTCATGCGCACTGTGATTGCAAATTGTATTGCCATAAAATCGATCCAAAAGAAATCGTCAGTAAGTGGCAAGGAAAACCCAACATCTGATAATGGTTGTCCGAAGTCGCTGCATAACGAAAACAGCACAGTTAAATTTGAGTTCAAATATTGTACATTATTTCCTGTAGCGATTTTACAATAGAAGATGAAGAATTATGACAGCTGCACATTCCCCACGTTTAACATTGCTCATTCTATTGGTTTGATACAATTTAAGGAACATATACTTTTCCTTCCGACATCATGCAATTTATGAACTCTTTATTTATGCTTTGAAAACTTCGCCGGATCAAGTGATTGGGTTCGTCTCATATTTGGAAAAATTCAGTGAGCAATCCCGTTATCTACATTAACAAGTATATAGAATAAAAGACAATGAACTCACTTCAGCTTAACCTCTTCTCGGTCTTTAATCTGCCTACATCTCCTCACAATTTCCACCATGCTGGGTCTCTCGTCTCGCTCAACCGATATACAACTTTGCATAACGGTTTGTAATTTATGGGGGAACTGCGGCAGAATGTACTGAAAATCCGGTAACTTGGGAGTAGATGCACCAAGATAATACACTATTGTTTCGAAATTTTTGATCGGATAAAACGGTAGTTTCTGAGTAAGGAGCTCGTACAAAATCATTCCGTATGCCCAAACGTCGGCTTTTTCGGTGTAAGGATTGCTGTTTTGGATTTTTTTCGGATTTATTATCTCTGGTGCCATCCAGAAGATGCTGCCTAACATCATCGCCGAGAAGTCAGAGTCAATGTTGTCTGACTTCATCTTTGCTATTCCGAAATCTGCGAGCTTAATGTTGTAGTCTTTATCTAGCAAGATATCTAAGGGGTGGAGCAAATGAGCATGGACGACATGGACGACGCGTTTCCTATCAAAGAATTTAACGATACTTTTGCTCTTTAAATCCAAGTGCAAAACACCACGGCTGTGTAAATACTCCAATCCTTCTGCTATTTGATACGCCCAATTCACAACACACAGGCTATTCTGAATCATCGGCGGTTTAGCGGTATGAATAAGTGAATACAACGACCCATTGTCACAGAGCTGTGTAACTAGCCCAGGAACCACCAATGGCGGGCCATCCGTTCCTTGATCTTCTGAAGAGTCGCCTGCTGGAGACAATGAAAGACCCATAAATAGAAGTATTCTCTCATGGCGAAGCTTCCTATGCATATGGTGAATTCCCGAGTATTGAGTAACGTTAGTGGACTCAACTTACCGCAAAATTGTCAGTTCGTTCATCCAAGATTCCATTACAGCAACACTAGGTTTCCTTAACTTCAGCATCTTCACCGCGACGCTACCGTGCCAGTAACCTTTCCACACAACCCCAAATGACCCTTCTCCTAACTTTTTCTCGAGCAAAATCTCGTTGGGATCAATGAATATATCGTCCATGAATTGCTGTCGATCAAAAGGTGCTGGAGAGTATGGCGGTGATGGAAGTGAGGGAGTGATTGCATTGGCTGTACCTTTATTGGGTATAGAATTGGATGGTACCGGTGATTGAGGAAGACGGCCAGACGCCGAACCTGCCAAGTTAATGTTCCGTTTGAACGGATTCGAAAGTTTAAGAGACTCGGATCGTATTGGGAAGACGACTCTATCAATAAATGCGTTATTGGCTTCTGTAAAGTGATTTTTGACTTCGGTCGTGGGACTTAAGTTGACATAATCGTAGAGTGAAATCATCGAATCACGACGATTCGCGCTACCCTCATTAAGGTCATTGCGGTTACTAAGCATGCCCTCTATCTCTGTTTCCAGATTTCGCAACTGTGACTTAAGAGTAATATTGTGCCCCACTGCCGGCGGATACGTCTGGGTGGATGTGATTCTCAAACCATCATCGCTCTTGACGTGAAATTTGACGGTGTCACCTACAGAATCTCGTAATATAGTATTTAAGGGTCGTCCATTGGTCGGTGGTTGTGCTTCCATGGATGCGAATGTCGGATAATTCTCTAGCGACCGATGAGCAATACTTCCTAATTAGTGAACACCGTAAAAATCCAAAACCGTTCACTTCAGGATAAGGCCCAACTATAACAGTAAGACTTTACCTTCTTTAGGAGACACAACATTTTGACTCTTCAAGATTTCCGCTTTATTAGACGACAGAGATTCCACTATAATGAAAGAAGGATTAGTGTGAGTACGCCTTGCTTTCGGTCGAAAGTTACTCACCATACTTGTGCAAGCTTTTAGCGAGGCCACAATTGGATAAAAGACGCTTCACGCATTTCTGATGGCATACAATACCGCAATCTGGCAGGCAGAAACTATTAGCGTGCAGTGAATCGATCCCAACAGAGTCTGCCACGCACCATGGCATTCTTTGACATTTGTCAACGTTAGTATCCTGCAGCCGCACACAGCGCATTTGTCAAATATATTGGCTATAGAAGCGGAATCGACAAGTCTGTGAGGAACATTATGTCCAATTCTTAGATCTTCGGCGGGACTAATCTGCGGGGGTACTAATGAATTGGGAGGATTGGACTGATTAGGCCTGCTTATTTCTGACGATCGTGCCCGTCGACGGGGAGATTTCGGCGGTATCACTAGAAGAGCAGAAGTAGGAATACTTAAACTGGGAGAGTTATGTAAAGTCTTTGCCATTCAAAATATTGTTCGGTTGCTTGAGGGGAATGCAGCAGGGCGAGCCGATAGCTGTATGAAATTGCCTGGTGCCAACGCGAAGTGACGTCATTTGCTCCGAAGTTGGTGAGGCCAAGTTTAAGAAAATCTGGCTATGGCAAAACGCGTTGACTGGAGAAGTTTCGACATAGCATTTTATTTGTATCGTTTCTCGAGTTGCTCATACACCCGCAGGCTAACATTCAACTCCGGCACAATTCTCTGTAATTGGAAGTTATCCACATTTTGTAGAATCTCCTGCGGAATGTTTCTATGATTATTTTGAATCAACGATAATGCGGCTACAGACAAGTAACTATGGAGTAGATCTTGTGAACGATAACAGAAAACCAAAACGAAGAAAAAATCTGGTAATTAATTTTTATATCGGATTAGCCGTCAAAATGACAGACCTTACCTGGGAACGCTCCAATCACTTTGCCAAAACCACCGTACTTGGTTTGAGCCTGCAAAAGGAATGAGACGAGGTGTTCAACCGACGTGAATTCGTAAGAATCTAACATCTATCAAGTGAGGAAGGTTGGATTTCATTTAAGCTGTCGAGCGCTGCGAGTAACTTGAACTTACTACAAGGGAGGCACCAATCCACCAAGAATAACATGTATCGTCTGGCTTGTTTATCCTCCCTTGGAATCCGACATTTTGACGATTCAAGCACCATGTGACATTTCGAGAACGGGCACCTTCTCTTAAGGATTGAACTTTTGATAGAAGTTCCCTTGTTGAGAGATTTTGCGGCACATTTGGAGACGACAGATAGCAGTCTAGTAGCGACAGAGATCCCAAAGCGCAATAGTTGTATCCACCATGGGATTCCTGATTGGGAAATCCTCCAAATGCACCATCATAACTCTGCAAGCCATAATCGTGAGTTCAACTTCAAACAGTACAGAAAAACAATGTGAAGTCAAACGATCGAAACATACAAGGCTCTCCTTAATAAATTTAACACAACTTTCTAAATTGATTCCGGTAAAATCATTAAGAATAAAAGAAATGGCTACCGCGCAAAACACAAATCTCATGTCTTCTTCAGTCGAGTCAGCTGTCGGACGAAATCTGAAAGAAAAAAGGATCTGAGTAATGTAACTATGAAAATAGAACTCATTAGAAGTCCGTACCCTCCTCTTTCTGTCTGTAGGTACTTCAACGCCTGAATCAGAGAGATAGCGTCGACTTTCGACAGATCATCACCAAGTATTAATAAGGACAATAAGCATGAATATGTAGACGCAATGTTGGCAACATTGTATGCGTGGTTCTGTGATTATATATTCCAATCGTGTGAGCAATAAAATATTTAAGATGAACAGGAATGATCCACTAAGATAAACTGACTTTAGGGCCAGGGAACGAACCCCCACGAAACCCGCATTTTTTTACTGAATTTCCTATTATACAAGGTTGCATTAAGTGTTATAATGTGAGGAGATAAATTTTGCTCTAACAGAAGAACTCGCACCTTCTGTATTGACTGGTGTCACCTGTTGTTGATAAATCCATTCAATGATTTCATGTTTTCTATTCAATGGTAAGGCACTATCCAAAGTACCTAGAATGTCTAGGCCCGAGAGCACAAAATAGAGTAATGTCGTTCTATTGATTCATACGGGCTTTAGTAACTGTCACAACTATAAGGCAGAAAAGTAATTGGCCGCACCGTGTTGTGTCCGTTGAGGTGTACTGGTATGGACACATTTCAAGATGCTTCAGAAAAAACTTCGTATGAAGTTCTCGATTGAAATGCGGGGATTCAGTTTCTGTCATCATGGTCAATGACGAGAATGTAAGAATATGTTGGTTCGGAAGCACGTCTTTGGTCGTGTCCAATTAAGCTTAGAACCTAATTTAAAATTTCATGTGTCTATTCGGTCCCAAACAGTAAAACCCATTCTTCTACCACAACTCTCCAATATCGGAATCTCGCTAAACAATCTCTAAGACACACACAACTCTCATACAATCTTGCATCATCATTTTTGCCAGATAAATTTCTGTATATCATAATCATCCGTTTCAAAATCTGGGATAAAAGAACAAATAATTTCAGTGACGGCGACTTAAGCATGTTATTCAAAGCTCGGTAAGAAGTTTACCTGTTCGAAACTCGATTGTAACTCAGCCGGATTCGTCCAAACCACTCCATCTTTCTCGGATCTGGCGAGCATCTCCTCACTTCTGGTCGATTCATGAACAAAGAGTTGAAACAAATATGGCAACCGACTCAACTCGAATAGCGTATTGTCTATAGAGGATTTTAATCCTAGCTGCAAATCGTCAATTCCGCCACGGTTCTGATTTAAATCGCTTGTGGCCTCTCCGATACCACGCTTCCATATATCGAGTACATTGACTACGATTTCTAAACCACACCTGACGGATTCGGCTTTCCTTTTCAAATTTTTATCACTTTCTGTTTTTTCCCTCTGATTCGAAACTATAATAACGCAATCCAGTATCGCCAACGTCAACGATCCAATGAATCGGTTTCGTAATCCTTGGTTGCGATCATGGAGCTCCGATTTCGATAATCTGGAGACATCGTTTGGTGGAAGAAAAGTTTGCTTTGACATCACTAATACTGTTTCGACCAATACTAACTTGATTTCTTCTTGAGAAGCTTCAGTAAATTCATCTCGAATTGCTAAATAATATGACAGGACCGGAATTAAGGTTATCGACAAGTTCGACACGTGCTTTAATGGTGAAACTTGTATAGCACAAAGATTAGACAAAATGATTTTACGAGCTTCTGCGCTCCCATTATCCGGAACTTGATTAGCGGTCTGCAATCTCGGAATTACAGGAACTGGTATACCACATAAAACGAACAAGCGGATGATATCAGGTGAATATGCGTTCGCGGTAAAATAGTTGGCCAATAGGTTGATGAGTTTAGATTGCAACGGACTTCGCTCTTCAAGGACGCCAAGATACCGGGAGAGAGTGAATAGATACTCGACTTGAAGATTATCTGAGATGACTGAAGACTACGATAGGAATCGTTATCAAGTAGATTCATAACTTAGGCAGAGAATTACCCGAACATACCAGATTTTTAACATCGGACAAAATTCTTTCGCTGAGACTTTCCACCACTTCTACCACCTTATCTTCTACTATGGTAACAATTGCGCCCTTCCTTCCTCTCTTTTCCTTCACTTCAACCCCCCTCCTCTTTAAACCCCCTAATTCTAACACTTTCCCTATGCCATCGGATGACACTATCAGCGGCCACATCAGCTCTGAAGTAGGAAATACAACCATAGACAGAAGAAAGTCCATGGATGAATGAGATGAAGATGAGCGCGCAGATGCAAAGCGAAATGTCGTAACCGGGAATTGAGGACTAAATGCCTCAAGTATCGGATAAAAGTCAACACACGGTAGAGGTTCATTTACCATAGACAAAGCTGCAAGAACGAAGTCAACAATTTGTGACCCTGAGAATGAGAGTTTATGTCAGTTTCAGTACCATTTTCTGTCATCTAGAAAACCAACCGAACGGACCTGATTTCAAACCGCTGGCGCTTGGATTTTTCAAGTGATCGAATAAATTCCTCAAATAGCTACTTTCTGTCGACAAACGATTCAAATTATCCGGCTCCTTTCCGTCAGCTCTAGAAGTTCGAGGGTCCATATTTGACCCAACTCCCTCTTCATCACTCATAGTACATATCCAGGACAGCAGCAACAAAGCAATTTTAGCGACTTTCGTGCCAGCACCAGCTGTTACCCCTGCAGTCAATGTTCCTGGTATTCCAGTAAGATTTTTGAGGCATTCAACTACCGGCATCACAATATCTTCGTAGTCTGCAAAATGCGCCACTGTCGAATTTAGTGGATGTAAATAGTTGATGCCAATTAAAGCACCGAGAGACAACAAAACGTTCAACTTCTTCACAGACAAGATATTAGCACTAAAAAGATCATTTATGTGCTCATTGATAGCCCGTTTATATGATTCTTTATATTTCGAAGGATTTCGTAAAAATTGTAAATGAACCAGTCGCGAAAAAGGAACCATAACGTTGAAAATGTTGCTCTGAAATTCAGGGATAGAAAGACACTTGTTCAAAACCTTTCGCAAGACTTCTATGGAGTAGCTAATTTCAGATTCCGATTTCATATCATTTCCGGCGTCGGCCGCTACAATCCAAGCCGAGGCACTAACAATAATTCCTTTTTTACTTTCAAAAATACTTGTTTCAGTGAAGGTTTCGAGATTAGAATAAGCATTTGTAATGGTTTGTTGATATTCAGAGGTATCCGTTGAAGTGCTAAAGGAAAACGAATAAGCCAACCCCACAGCTATAGCGAGATAGGATTTCGGTTGCAAGGTCTGCTTTGTTGTTGTGAATGCCGAATGTATAGCGTGCGATAATTTAACGATGTAAGTGGGAACAGCGGTCGACCGAGATGAATGTTTGTGATAGTATATAACGCACAACGCAAAACCAGCACCAAAGTTATACCAATCCCTAAATGCGTCATCAACAACACGACAACAGTCAATAAGCAGTCAAAGTGACGAAGAAGAAAAAATGCGACAACCTTCCGAGACTCTTCCATCCTTCAATTAAGAGATCTACAATTCTTTTGACGATTTTTTCATCTTTAGTGAATCTAACAAGATACGCTAAGCATAATGCAACTGTACACTGTATCTCATCATTGTCTAAGTCTGCAGCATCTTTTACTGTATCGTTCTCTTTCCGTGGAAGATTAATGTCTGACATATCGCATGCGTATGATTCCAATATCAAACGTAGGACAGTGTCACTATAATAAGATGCAGCTTGTAACCCAAGATAATGAGCTGCCAACCCAAATCCAGTCAAGCAAGACAGTATGTTTGATTTAGCGTTCGGAACAAGAGATGATCTTTTTAACTGAGAAAGCAGGGACTCAAACACAGGAAGCAAAATCTCCTGTACGGCTTCCGAATCTACTGACTGTAAGGCCTCTCTAGACAACTGTGAATTCGCTGAGAGAATATTGAATATCACATTTTCAAAATGGCAAGTATAAAACGGTATGGCAAAGAATCGAGTAAGAAGATGGTCGGTAAAAGTGGCATCATTGAAAGACGACACAAGCGATGAAGATAACGTCTCTACCACTGCGGATTGGATGAAGAAAACAAGCTGCACAGCTAATACAATCAGAAATGTAAGATTTAACTGCGAGACGCAAGTGATTTGGCTTGCTGAAGTTACCTGAAAGAGCTGATCGAATCCCCAACCCGAAATTTCCAGCTCCGACCTCACTTACCCATCTCTTTATTCCCTGCAGCATCTTATCAAGATTTCCAGCATTCACGTTTTCGGTTGTGTCGTTGATTCTTTCCTTCCCGCCCTTCATTAATGATCTTCCCATTTTTTCCACCTCATTCGATACGAGCCAAGCGATAATTTTTGTCCAAGCAATTCTTAACGTTGATCCTGGTTGAAGTTTCGATATTATGTCAAAAATGCAGGGAACGAACTGCCGAGGGAAGGGAGTAATATGGGAGGCAGAAGACAAAGGGAACTTAGAGAGCGCCATAAGAGCAACAGAATGAATTTTGTCATTCAGTTTGCGAAACTGAAAAAGTTTTGGATGTGTGTTCTCGGACATCTCGTTATCTGTTGAGGCTGGAGCTTCAAATGGAAGTAGTGGATACAGATAACTGTCAATAATCATACGTTGAAATTCGATGTAATCATCGGAATCTGGGATAGGGATGTTAGCGCAATAACATAATTTTTGACGGAAATCAAGAGGGACCTGCCATCCGCAAAAAGTGGAACTAATTCGAAAAAATCACATAATCTGCATGTAAGATTTCCAACAATACTTTCCAACTTGAGTCGATCAAATATATCTTTCGCCACAAACGATACCAGTACGTTCCATGCTGAAGTAACAGTTAGATATGGATAGTGGGCTGATATCATGAATAATTGTCTAACTCACCAGCTCTAATATCAATAGTTAGAGATTTAATAGCCTGATTGATGGAATCTAAAAGGATGGATATAGTCACTTCATGTAAATTATCGAGTTGGAGGAAGGAATGAATTAACGGGATCATGTCTTGAATATTCTCGGCTGATTTGGTCTTGAGAATTGATCTGGCGACATCCACAAAATAAATTAAAATACGTTGCGATTCAACATTTCGAAATTATACTTACCTGATAGCAGAAGCTACAGCAATTTCTGTATCGACTTCATACTTTGGCGCATCTTTTCTCCGATTATGGACACTTCTAGCGTCCTTCAAATATAACCCAATTATTTCTTTCAGCTGAAAATACACCCGAGAATTCTTGTTCCAGACGTCAACCACCAGCTTGACAGCATACGACGAGAGAACAGACTTTCTGTGGATCATCGGGGTGAATGTTGTGAGCACTTTCGATGTAATGACTGGATCATAGGTGCTCGTTAAATGAGGCACAACTGAGAGGCAACAGACAGGATTATTCAAAGAGCGAAGATGATATTGAATCAAAAACAGAAGTGATAATCCATGAGATTTAATCAAACTGTTTCCAATATGACATAATGAATCGAAGGTGAGATTTTGAACTGTTTGTGAGGGATGGAATATAAAAGGAGAAAGAAATAAAAGATTGGAGGCATCACAGGGGACTTCTGGGGACACTTCGGTATTGGTGTATTGCTGAAGTAGGAGTGAGACGCGGTGCAGGATATCGCCTAAAACACCATTGTAAAGTCGACTATTACCGGATGGCGAGGGTATTCTAGTCTTTGAAATGTATCTGTTGGTTGAAATTTTTTCTCAGGTATTACGAATTAAAAAAGTTACCTCAGCTAGAAGATTTTGCTGCAAAAAGCGTTGCCGAAGTGATTGCAACCTCGTCAAAATAGAAGCAGCAGCTGAAAGGAGCCGATTCGAAGTGGCTTCAGCTAAGATCTGAGTTAACGGCAAGACAGCAAGTTCAGCAATTGGCCAAAAGCTCATTATTATTGTCTCATCACCAGCAAGTAGGACGTCCATCATTCGGAGTATATAATAAGACGATTCAGCAGTGGGGTTCGGAATATCAATCAGAAGGTACGACAAGACCGAAAAGATATGTGGAAACGACATTTGATGATGGAAATCGCCAAGCAATCGAAGAAAGCTTGTCAAGTCTTTGTTGAAGGCTTTCAGCTCACACAATCTAGATAATAACATCGAGGCGTAATCCTCACTCAATTCACAGGCCAATTTCGAATCACCATCAAAAGCGGAAAAATCTGCCACAAAGTTCATCACTCTCTCGAAAATTATAGCTTTATCAGAATCAAATTCACCATCGATTGGCATAGCCAAATCCAAAGAAATAGACATCGCAAATTTTAGAATGTAACTGAATAATTCAGAATTGTCGGAGGCGGCATCGATCAAGACCTCTAGAAAGCTAAGAAGCAACCTGGAGAAGTACTTCGGCTGTGGACTTGAAGGCAATGATTTGGCAGCGATGTTGGGTTCACAGAAAGTATATCGAAGGAATGGCGCCATCATCTGAAGCGATCTTAATGAATGACCGTCGGAAGTATTCGTTATCATTTCTTCGCAGAAAAAATTCAAAATCACGGTCCAAGAAGCGGGGAACCGTTGAGTTATTGTAATGAAAGGATGCGGATTCTTTTCTACTCCCCATAAACAATCCGCAGGCTTACTGCTAGTTCTGGATTGACTCTCTAGCATCTTCCCCACACATATAACAAAATCTTGCAGTTTTTGCTCTGTGTTAAGGTCTAAAGCCGAAGTCAAGAGCCGGTCAATGGTAACTTCGGCCCGATATTTTCCTGACATGACAAGAAGCGCCAGACCACTAAGAGCCGACGAGGATAAAACATAATTTGGAGAAGTTATGCAGCTCCACAATAAATTGCAGAGATCGTCGGATGTCGGGTCGTCATTGAGCAGGGCCAATAAGGAATGAAGCGATCGCAATTGCACAGAACGATGAGGGCAAAATAATCTGGTCTTCAATGCCGAAAGAGAAGATGACATTGTAAACTTGTAACGGCGCTTTAAAACATGGAATAAGAGTAATTGGCTTTAAAATGGAAATGATGTTTCCTATCGAGGAATATATTTCTGAATTCGGAGCGTGTAAACAATTCCCTAATTTTTGGCGCCAAAGAGTTCGTATGACGGAAGTGACAATTTTTAGATAGATATCGCTAGACAGAAAGTCATATTATGACAATCATTACAAGGTCACTGCTGCTTCCACATCTTAATTCTGCAAAACAAAGATCTTTTTGGTCTGCTATTCGAAATACAATTCGGCCACCTCGTCCGCCGATCGCAAAGAGATGGCCGGCTGCAACAGCTTTTTTAGGTCGGTCTCGAATCGACAACTATGCTTGGCTGCAGAATGCGGATGATAATGTAAAGTACATCTATAGTTAACGAATAGTGACGACATTTGAGTTACTAATATCTTTCCGCGACCTCTTCCCTTAGAAAGTCATTGAACACATATCCGCCGAGAACCTGTAAGATGATCAAATTATGATGCAATTGTATTCGACTCTTATACATTAATTCTGCAGATACGCCGAGAGAATGCTGGCCAATACGAAACAGCTGAAATCAAAAGTTTTTATCGAAATGAAATCAATTCTCTCGCTGGATCAGTCTCAGCCAGTTTTGCCCGAGATTGTAGATGGGTATGAATATTTTAGCAAACCGTCAAGCCGAGGTTCAATATACACAAGGCGGAGACTTGGATCTGTTATGGAGGAGTTGGTTTTTGATGAATCGGTTCTTGAGCCCGGTCACTCTTTGAAGACACTTTCAATTTCCCCCAACCATAACATCGTTGGTTTCATCGTCGAGGAAGAAGGTTCAGAAGTTGGGGATCTCTACTTTCAAACAGTAGGAGGGAAAGTTGTCACGAAGGTATACTGCACTTATGCCTAACGCTAGCATCAAACATTCCTGAGACTCTGACAAATGTAGCCCGAGCTACGGAATATTTTTCATTTCGAATGGTCAAATGACAGTAAAGCTGTCTATTATACAGTTCCTAATAACGAGCTCAGACCGTACAAAGTCTACTATCATCAGCTTCGAACGGGACAGGCGGATGACGCACTTGTTTTTCACGAAGAATCTCAGGAATACTTTCTGGATGTTGGCAAGACTAAGGACAAAGTACGTATTCAAATTCTATCTTCTTATGCAAATCTCTTCTCTAACAGATTATGCGCAGAACTATATTACTATTAGTTCCAACACTTTTGAATCCTCGGAAGTTCATGTCTTGGATGCAAATAAAACCTTCAGTGATTCGAGTTCTGTCAATCCGAAACTTATACAGAAGAGACAGGCGGGATTAGAATATTACATCGATCACCATGAAGTGTGTTTTCTGTTTTATTTTGTATGAAAGTGGAAGAATCCGCTCATGCAAATTACAACGCACCTAGAATGATTTCTATATACTTACAAATGCCGATAATGCTATCAATTTCAAACTTGTCCGCGCACCTGCCGACAACCCCCAAAAAGCAAATTGGCAAGATATTGTTGTTCTTCCATCAGATTGTAAGATCGAAGATGTAGATTTATTTAAGGTATGATCGAGCTCTGTATATTTTTTAAAAGGCGCCGTAACTCTAATAGCATGTTGATCCAAAGTAGAATCACATCGTATTTTATTTGAAGCAGAAAGGTATTAGCGGGGTTAAAGTATACGACATTCAAACTAAAAAATTGGAGGAAATTGATCTACCAGAAAAAATATGCGTCGTAAATCCGGGGTTGAACCAAGTATAGTTACATAGCTGAGATATCCGTTGCGATGGGATACTTACTCATAAGTTACGGCAGGAATATGATACGGACACCTTCCGATTCAGGTTGCGGTCTCCATTTTTGCACGAGTCTATTTTTGATTATAACATGGCGGAAAATCGGGTTATTCCTCGAGCTATCAATCGCGTTTCAACGAGTGGTTCGTTCATACTACTTATCATTACCAAAAACTCTAATTAACCGGGAACAGCTTTCAACCAGTCACAGTTTGATGCGGTGAGGATATATGTGCCCGCCAGAGACGGGGCTCGAATTCCGGTCACTCTACTTCATCGAAAAGGTTTACCACTTGATGGTTGTAACCCCATCAATATACGGGCGTATGGAGCTTACGGTACCGTTATAGATTACTCACAAAAGAGAAAAGAAGTATTGACTTAATCCAGAAATTTGAACTATTTTTACTAGGAGTGTCACTGGATCCTGAACTGCGGGTGGAATCGTTTCCGCTATTAGAGCGAGATTGGATTATTGCTCTGGCGCACGTTCGGTACTTCTTATTAGTATAACAAATACTCTTAATTATTGCCTAATATCTCCCATTTTTGTCGTCGCTTCTTCAATTGACTTCAATGTAGAGGAGGAGGAGAACTCGGGCGCCAATGGTATCTAAACGGCAAACAACTTCAAAAGAAAAACACATTTAATGATTTCATCGATGTTACTTCATACCTTATTGAGAACCAATTAACCCATCCTCGCTTGGTAACTGCGTCAGGCATGTCCGCTGGTGGACTTTGCGTAGCGACAGCAGCGCTGATGAGGCCAGATTTATTTAGAGCTATTAGTCTACGAGTGCCCTTTGTGGACGTTTTGACAGCATTGTTAGATGAGGAATTACCGTTGACAAGAGTAGAGTGGAGCGAATGGTAATTTATCAACTTATCAAGCAATATGGATATTTTTAATGAATATTAACGCTTTGATTTTGCTCATTTGATTATCATAGGGGGAACCCAAAAAATCCAAAAGTATATGACTATATTGCCAGTTATTCACCGTATGAAATAATACCTTCGTGCCCCTCCTTTTTTCCTTCGGCTTCTTCACCCCCGAATTCGAGTCAATCCTTAACATTATCTCCTCCGCCATTTCCATCAATCTATATGACTGCAACCCTAAACGACCAACGAGTGCCGTACTGGCAACCATTAAAATTCGTTGCTCGGCTGCGCGAATACATTTTAAAAACCTATTCTAATTTGGGAACAGGGAATAAAAAGAATGGTAAAGAACCGGTCATTCTATTGCAAACAGATGAAAGTGGCGGACATTTTGGATCAAAACAAGATGACGACAGATTGGAGAAACGAGCTTCCGAAGTTGCATGGTTGTTGGATACAATTGGTATGGATCACATTAAGATGAGGATGGAGGGAGAAGTGAAGTAGTCTAATATTAATAAATCATAATCACTTAAGGTGAAAATAAACATGGAATTAACCTTTAGTTTTATTTTCTTCGCACGAGTCCACACATTCAAGGAATAAGCTGTCTCCATATAGATCTGACTGAAAACCGTTTACGATATGCCCACCATCATTCGTAAGTGTTGCCAAATGAAACGGCAAACGTCATTTTATTTCCAGGTGGAGTCGGCTAATAGCCAGTGACGAGCTTTCGTGCCCGCACAATATGTTATGTACACTGCTGTCATCTTTTATGATACATGTTGAATCAAAACCAAAGGTTTCTGTGCCGCAAACAGTACAAACGTTTCTAGGCTAGTACTCAAATCCATCATCAGCCCCTTCGTCATCCTTTCCGCCCCCAGTATTGGCATTGATTTGTTGATTTTTGTACATATCAGCTACTTGTGACGCTGTCGTAGCAGTCTCTGGCGATTTGTCGTCGCGAATTCTAATGAATCGGGGGAATCGGAGAGAAATACCTTTCGACGGATCAACCTTAA
The DNA here is from genome assembly GCA_025602915.1 of Paraphysoderma sedebokerense. NCBI lineage: Eukaryota > Fungi > Blastocladiomycota > Physodermatomycetes > Physodermatales > Physodermataceae > Paraphysoderma > Paraphysoderma sedebokerense. The sequence continues at coordinate 782,589 of JAHLJZ010000002.1, forward strand.
GGAAATAAAATGACGTTTTAGCTGTGTACGATTGTCTGTATTTACTGGGCGATAACAGACTTACCAAACCAATACCAGCTTGGTAAACTGGCGAAACCGACAAATCAGCAGTTTTGACTTCCCACACTTGTACAGCATCAAACCAAACCTCAGCCTTGGCATCACCGATCTTGTAATACGGTTTTGGGGCTTCAATAATATGTTGTTTGAAAAATTCAGCGTGTTTGGCAAGGTCTTCATCAGAGAATCCAGTTCCAATCTTTAGAAAGCGAAAAAAAAAATCAATAAATTTCCTGCTTTAGAAGCTCGAATTGGGTTGATCTTACCTTACAAATGCTCTGAAACTCCTCAGTGCGATCATCATAACACGCTAGCAAAAAGCCGCCGTACATTCCAGTCCTTTTGCCTTTCCCAATGTAACCGCCGATCACGACCAAATCAAGGGAATCGCCGGCGCCATCAAGATAATCTTTTTTAACCTTCAGCCAATTACGGGATCGTTTTGAAGGTTCATATGATGATTCAGTCTCCAAAGTTTTAACCATGAGACCTTCACAGTTATCTTAAAAGTGGAAGATCAGTTCATGGAACTTGAGTGCAGTAGGGACGCATATTAAATGAATTCTCTGTCCGATACGTACTGACGATACTTTCTTCTAAAAATGTTTGGATTTCATCGACACTGTTAGCATCCATGTGCTTCGCAAAAGCGAATTCCCCTTCAACTAGGTTAAACGATTCGTACATAAGCTCACGTCTTCTGTGAAGTGATTCTTGCAGTAGTGACTAAATTACACAAGTTAAACTGAATGTCAACTCATCAGGTAAGAGAAACGAAACGGGGTAGCAATTCTGGCACCTTTCCGTTTAAGTATAACAAGTCAAACGCGAATAGACAAACTTGCACTGTGATGTCAGCTTTCGACACATCCTACAATCAAAAAATCAACACACTTAGCATGAGCTAACGCAACACTGAACAAAAATACAACATTACCTTTCTTTTACGTGTGCTCAATACTTGAAATGGGAGAATACATTTTTTTTCGGGATCCCATGCGACGCATTCACAGTCAAGCACAAAAGAGTTCGTAGTAGGCTTTGCGATCTAAAGACACACAAAGGCAATCCTGTAAATATGTAGGGACATTAAGCACCAAACAGGACAGTCATATGTTACCTTGTCTAGCCTATCCATGATATCGGGATACTTTTTACTCAAATTTTCGGAATTCCTCGAAAATACAAAGGACTGTCCATTCTCTAGTTTATGAACTTGCGCCCGTTCTCCGTCGTACTTGTATTCACATGTAAAGGTTTTACCTTCGAATCGATCCAACACTTCCGTTATCGATTTTGTTGGATGTGCTAACATAGGTTTTAAAGGAATCCCAGGAGTCAAATGACAATGATTGGGCAGTTCGTCAATTGGGTGCTGCAGAAGGGCCGGTACGATCAGGTCATAGGAGGGCAATTCACTATAGAATCGCGGATTAGAAGAGTGATGTCTATTGGAAGAATGGGCACCAGGATGTACCTGTAGACGCTTTTAATTATTTCAGATGCCTGTGCCAACCTTGCTTCGAGACCGTCTTTCTTGGCATTCTTTGAGAGAACAGCAGCTTGCGATAACGCTACCAGAATGGTTTTTTCAGCTAGCCCAATTCGAAGCTTACCCTCAAGGGATCTAGGAACATGCATTAGAAACATATAAAGTAGGATTGGTTAGACTACCCCTACCGAATAAGATATTTAGGCTCATTGCCACGACATGACACCAAAAGATTTTTAATTTTATCTACTTTCAATTTTTGACTCTAATGTGATTTTCGTTAGGGAGCATTGCGTAACAATCTAGAAAATTTATCTTCCTACCGAGCCACCGCTAATATTTGCGATTTCTTTCAACACATTAAATACTTGGGGTACAGAAAGTGGTTTTGGAGTGAACATTGTTCGTTGATTTCCTCGGCTTGACTAATTATATATGTATGTAAGTGGTCGCACAACCACGGAATCTGACGAGAGTAGAAATCTGAAGGTTACCTGCGCTACACTACCTAAATCCCCAATTTCCACTAAATCGCCCTTAATCTTCGCAACCGATCGCCCGCAGGCATCAGCAATTGCTTTGATCAGGAGGGACTCCCCAATACCTAATTCTAATCCTTCGTATTCAGGACAGATTCGATTTAAACAGAGATAGACAGTTTCTAGTAAATTATGAGGTGAAAGTTCGATGACAGTCCGCAGAAAATTGGTCAAGATCGAAAGTATTTCCAATCTTTATAATGTTCAAAAGGGTAAGAGCGATATCAATCATCTGGATAGTACCAACTACTTACCGTTTTGTGGTTGCATCAATGGCTTCAAATGCCTTACACAGCGCAGCGTAGGGCACCCTAAACGATAAATATAATTAGGATTAGCTCAAATACCATCATTGTACAATAACTTACTTTTCGCCTTTCTTCCATGTCGCAACTTGTTCAGCGGGCTGACTGAGAAGGGACATGGCCCTGTCGTGAAATTGGAATTAATAAACGGGTTAAGTCAACCCTAAAGAAACAAAACTTCTTTCTTACATTCTTGCCACTTCTTTCTCCCCTTCAACTTCGTCGACGTCCATGTCAGCCGATTCTTTTTCCGGAAGACCATCAGATTTAGATTCTTCACTCTCCTCTTGTTTAGGTACATCTTCCAACTCATCAACTTTGATTTTCTTTTTTGGTGATTCGCTATTATTCACGCCTCCGATTTCAGCTTTCAAATTATTTTCCTTTTCGTCCGGCGGAGAATGTTTGATTGCGGAGCCTTCGCATATTGTATTTGACTTAGGGATGTCGTCTTCGTCGTCCGAATCAATAACCATTTTTCTCTTCTTCTGACGCGGTCCTGAGGGCAACGATGAAGCGACGACTCAATTAACAATTGGAATCGGTCCAACCTCAATCAATAGCCCACAAGCACAAATTCACATATAACGTATGACATAGAATGACGTAGAAATTTAAATTCTTCATTGTAAACGAAATGCTCAACAAACCTTCATTCAATACGTCAATGTCCATACGATTTGGTGAGGTCCCTTCATCGACACCAGATTCACTTTCCATCTCGGAACTCTTCTCTTCTTCCTTCTTCTTTAAGAATGACTGTAAAGTTTGCTGCCTAATACCTTTCTCATTTGGCTTTGGTTGGTTTGGAGCGAGAAAGGAACTAATGCAATCAGGGGCGTGAGAATCAACCATGAGATGATAAAGAGATACGATTCACGAGGGAATAATTCGATTGGCACACCTTATAGAGGCCTGCAATTTGGGCTTTGCGCCCGGCTTTGATTTCTGTTTAGGAGGCATTTATTGGGATTGTGGAAGAGCGAACGACGGGACCGATTCAACCCAGGACGCAGTTGCAGGAATGGTAGCAGAGGGCAACAGCAACGTGTTCATAACAAGCAAAGTGGTTAAATTCTAAATCTTAGCGCAGCTCGTACTCAACTACACATCGATATTTTGATCCAACAAATTTTTGTGATCTTGCTCGTTTTTCATTCATTTATTATTTTTCATCACATTGGAAAAGTCGCTGATGATTCCGGCATTTGTCTAAACGTTTTGTTATGACGAAAATATCGGAGCTACCTAATACTTATTACCTGAGACTTTTTCCATTCCCTTGTTATTACTTCTCTCGTTCCACTCTATTCACTCTTTTTTGCCATTGATGAAATGTCGTTGTTCCTTGATTGATGATGTGGTTAAATATCATTTCAATGTAAATTCTGAAAAATAATATATTTTGTCAACGATGACTGAATATCCTTGTGAATGTTCCTTGTGAATGTAGTATATCCACCACTTATGTCGCAAGATCGATCATGGCCAACACAATTATAAAGTCGTATATCGCACAAATGTATATCATGACTGAGCTGTGGGTTCCAGAAGATAGAGTCACGTGACAATTCCCCTCGGCGATTGCACTCGAGTTTCCACTGGCTTCCTTTCCTCCCCCGACGTTCCTTCTCCACTGATAGTATAGTATACATACACTTGGACTATGATGACCGCTCCGGATTCTTCTGTTCAGAGAATTGATACCCCACAGACCAAGATTCGGTGGGTACTCTCTTTCCGATTCATTATTCCTCTTCCTCCAGCCTGCCTTTGCTCTAAACTCTCACGTTCGCCTCCCGGTTTCTCGTACTATTCATACCCTTCAACGTTTGAACATGGCGATGAAATAGACACGAATGGTATCAGAACGATAACTACGTTATAGTGTCTGTATTTATCAAGAAAGTGGATCCTTCCTCTGTTTCGATCAACTTCCAGCCGAATACGTTGTCAGTTTCCATTAAGCTAGCCAACGGATCTGATTATTCTCTTGAACTTGACCTTGCACATGAAACAGTGCCTTCAGATTCAAAATACGAAGTTTTATCTACAAAGGTGGAAATTAAATTGAAAAAGGCCTCGACTGGGTTGAAGTGGGGCGTGTTAGAAGGGGATGATCCTTCTTTACCAGTTCCGATGACTTCCTCTGGTTTGTTCCAATCGGTGCTCCTTTGGTGAAATATGGCATCATTTCTGAAGTTTTGATTCACTAATACAGCCGTTGCCCGTCCTTCCTATCCCTCATCCTCTCGAACTGGCCCGAAGAACTGGGACTTACTCGATAAAGAAGGTGATCATTTTTCTCTGCATTCCGTCATCATTATTTTTAAAACTGATCAAATATCTCTACTATATTTGTCTGCATTAATAATCCACAGCCGCGAAAGACGAATCCGACAAACCCGATGGCGACAGGGCGTTAAACGCTCTCTTCCAACAAATTTATAAAGACGCTAATGACGACGTTCGAAAAGCTATGGTAAAGAGTTTTGTCGAAAGTAATGGTACTTGCTTGAGTACCAATTGGGACGAAGTCAAGCAGAAACCAGTAGAGACTAAACCTCCAGAAGGTTTGGTGGCGAAAAAGGTATGTTGTCTGTGACCGAGTGGCTTTGGAGACCGATTTTCTAATAGATGGTTCTTTATGTTTTCTTTCAGTATGATATTTGAAGTGTCAATGTTTTAGCGCTTCCACGATGTTTATATAATACTGTTTACATACTTGCATGATAATCTGTAATTTACAAACTGTCAACACAATGAAGAGCCGATTCTTGATTCTGCAACATGTCGTATGAGAGAATACACCTTGACTTTATCCACTTCATTGCTCAAATGAGATGCTTTTTACAAAACTCTTCCGCAAATTGTTATAAGATGGCTCAAGTTATCAAATTTATAGTGGCCGGCCCGGCACTGTCACTTTGAGTCCATTTTAGATTTGTTGCGCGCATCACTTCAACCTCGCAATAAAATGCATTCTGCATATTCTAATTTGGGATACTGCTATGCTTTGGAATGCCGTCATGTCACTAATTACATGAACAGAGCATGTACTGTTCCATACACTGATCAGAGAAGACGCGGTCTCCGGATGTCGATTTATGAAGCTATGATGTTCGAATAATGCATTGTGTTATTCCATTCAATGGACCTGACTTGTATAATTCAACATAAATCTAAGTAGTATCTTATTACCCTAATTGCCTTGTCCAGGTCGGATATTAATGAAACGAAAGCGAAACCGTAATCCAGTGAGGATACTCAGTGAATGCATCTTCTAAATAATGTCTGTGAAATTGGTGCTGAATTAACCCTTTGATGTTTACCGTACTACTGTTACGGATCGTATTGTTATGGTTATCTGCTTGAAACTGCGAAATCAATAAATGTCATCCGTCAACCCGCTCGCAAGAAGTGGCTTTCCCAAGCCTCGAACGGATATACCGATCGCATAACTTCAGCACTGAAGTGCATGATCAAGGTGTTGTTACACTAAAACATGGACTATTATTTTATGAAAGTTTGAATTTATTCAACTGAGATCTGGGTTGACAATATTTGCCTCGGCAACTCGGTCGTCACAAACAGAAATGCCTTGAAAGTGATTAACGAGCTGATACTATGTACATTCATGTGGAAGCAAAGTAATAGATTAGATTGCTTCCTTCGAGCCCCTGGTGACACTACAATAAATTTTAATATTATAACTGCGATTTCTATAATTATGGCGCATATCAGCTGCATTGTCAACGTCGGGTTTGCATAGAACGCTGATTTGATTGACATGTAGCTTTTCGATCGATGGTAGGATAACGCTCGTAGAAATATCAGAGTCAATGTTATATTTGAGGTAAGATAAATCAATTTTCCGACTGCAGTCAAGGATGTGACAACTTGCAGGTTCGATTTTGATGTCATCTGGATGAACAGAACGATGATTTGAGGTAGGTTCATTATGAGTGGAATTAAAGTTTGGGATAATAATTTAAATTGCGGCAAATGATTGCGTTTGACGTAGAATGGTAGAACTGGTATTATACGGGCCACTAAGATTATATACAGACAGTACGAGTGTACGGCCTTAGGAGGGGAGGAGGAGAGTTAATATATTGCTATATGCGACGACACTAGAAGGCAAAAAAAAAACTAACCACGCCCAAATGGTAAACCATCAACCATATCCTCGTCTTACTAGCAAAATACTCATATATCGCTTTTCCGACGACTCCAAATATAGCGATGATTGAACCTACTATAATCGAATAGTATATCAACAAATTCTTTTTACGAAGCTGCGATAAATTGCTAGATGCTACTAGGGAGAGACCCATCGGGAGGGCGATCCCCACAAAGATTCCTAGGAGAGCCGCCGCCGGTCGCGCATCGTTAGGTGTCAATAAATCTTCTGGTGGCAATATTATGCCTTCCATGGTATTTTTCAGCTCGAACAGAACGGATGTGAAATGGAATTTGTCACTGAGTGTTTGGGAGGGAACCAATGTATATGTCCCCCTGTTAAAAATACGCATTTATAGATTATGAACTCATGGCTGACCCCCCAAATAAAAGCCCGAAGTAGAATACAGACAGGAATGCACAGAAAAGTTTAAATCTCGACTACACTGCTGCATGTGGGTGGAAAATAGGAAAACCTAACTTTGCTTCTGTTCTTGTTTCAGAGTTGATTAATAAATAAGTAAGTACGTGGCTAGTCCGACATGGTTTAGCCTCAATCCATTATCAACCCATAAACGTAATTGCTATTTAGCAGTCGGGGCATTATACGCGCGAGTCATAAGGTTGTAAACTTTCAGTGTTGCCTTGGCAACGGGTACAAGGAATCCAAACATCCGGATTCAAAAACGCAAATCCCGCCAACCGAGTTTATTTGCATCCCAGACAAATTTTTTTGAACCGAAGCACATTTATTCTTGCTTAATTTTACTACAAATTTGTTCATGCCGGCATCCCTATGTGAAACTTTTATATTGAATGAAAGTTTACACACCATTTTGCTCGGCAATATAACACAGTTAACTGTCTTCCTTGGGCAACCGGTATCTGAATAAACCATATGTGGATATCGCAATCGAAAGGAAGTCATTTTTTTAGCGCTTGCTATTTTTATGGGACTTCATCGTCCAGTTGTTTCAGCTGCAGGCTCATTTCATCAGGACATGATGATAGTTTAACTTAATGTTCACTAGAGGTTAACCTCCATGAAGTGGCAGAACTTTCCAATTGTTCCTTCTGAACCTGATGAATAGAGCTGAATTTTTCGAACAAACACCTGAATCCATTTGGATTATTGTCTTGTGCTCACACGAAATGAATTGCTTGCAGTTGCTAAGGCTGACAATATAACTTTGCGCGCTGTTTCCCACTTCGGGCTTGTGATTGTGTGCACCTCCTCAAAACAGCCCTATACATTTATTTAACAATGAATTAGCATTATTACTGCCGGCTTATCATTTCCCTCATGAGCGTATTTTTTAAAGCGTGGATCGGCTTTACACCATCATTAAGGTTACGAGTTTGAAATAAAGATGAGTTAAACGCCTTGAGACCTCCATCCTTATTCTAGCGTACTTCGAAACTGTGAGTTTGGTCAACCGGATTAACTTCATACAACTGTTTCAGAACTTCTTACTATCATTCTGATATCGATGGCTGCCAAACGTCCCTCTCGGGCTGTTTTGTCTCACCCAAATTTATCGAACCCTTTCTCAGATGGACAAACTCCATCGCCTCAGGAGTTCATGCAATCAGTAGCAATGATTGGTGTTCTGGTTGGAATTACCGCTCATATGGCATTTGTGGTCATAACGTCGTCATCGCTTCAAGACTTTCGAACGAAAAACGGTGTTATCTATTACTCTATTCTAGTGGGGACGATATCGACATTGCTGTATATAATGTGCATATTGTTACCTATGGTCAACGGATATGCCGATATCTATGCCACTTTATCATATCTAGGCTGGGTATTCTTTAGCCATTGCACATATCTCATCCTTATCGAACGTTTAATACCTGTTCTGCCAATATACCTTCGACGAAATCCGTCAGTCTACACCCAAGACCTTATTCGAGCGGTAGTCCCATTTATTCTCAATATTCCTCAACTCGGCACTTTCACTCTCATAGCTTCTCAGATACCGGCTAGGACATTAACCACAGCACTCCGAGCTATGGGCAACCTAATTTTCTTACTAGCCAATCTGGCGCTCACAATTCTCTTCATCAAAGCGCTTCTGTCGAATCGTTCAAATTACTCCACAATCTTCGAAACTATTTCATTGCATAAATCGTTTTCGATTCAACTAATAATAGTCGGTTTATTGGAAATATTTCTAATTATAGTTCGTTTCCTGCAAATATCGCCAAGCTTCCGGCAGTCGCTTCTGTTCTGGTCGTTTCACATTAATATTAATGGTATAGTTTGTCTGACAACTTTCCGACTATATATATTTACCACGAAAGTTTTGCCGAAGAAAATACTGGAATCGAAGTTGAGGATTGAGTCAACTCGATCAAAAAGTAGCGCGTACGCAAACAAAAAGTCGAGTCTGACAAAACCTGCTAGTGCCAGATCTAATAGCAGAAGCAACAGAAGCGGAGATTCATATGTTTAGTTAATAATATTATTAAGTCCTTACAAATACCTTGTAAATAATTCCTAATGTAAATGTAAGCAATAGATGTTCGCCAATGACGAATGACAAGTTCCCAAGACGCTATGTCCAAGAAGCATTGATCCTTGTAATCCATGGAAGCCTCTAATATGTAATAGAAAATTCAGTCGTTTGTGTCATAATCACTCGTACAGATTGTTTGTTCTCATGAATCCCCAATTCAAACTTGAATTGTACGCGCTCGAGACGAGGTGGCTCCGCGCAATATTTCACGGCCGCTTTAGGTGTTAAAAAGCGACTACTTATAAAATACGACGCAGTTTACGGGAATTCCTCTTTCATTTCGAAAATGACGTCTCTTGATTTTAATCCGAATCTTGTCCTCCCGTTTAATCGAAACACAACGAAAGCTGCCCTCGAAATGAGCCAAACCATCGGTTTAGTTGGCTGCATTGTTGGCGCCACCTGTCAAATTGGATATAATCTTATCACATCTTCAGCACTCCAGCAATTTCGTCGTAAAAACGCACTCATATATTATGCAATCTTAATTGGATCCATTGCTTCCATAATCAGTGTCCTTTCTATTTTGTTAGGCCTCATTTATGGATTTTCGGATGTATGGGCGGCCATTGCATTTATTGGTTGGATGATATATTCCTTCTCAGTATATAGTATTCTTATTGAACGAATAATACCCGTCCTACCAATTTTCGTCCAAAGAAATCTATCCCCGGCATCCCAAGATACAATGCGAGCGGTCTTACCATTTTTACTGAACCTACCTCAGATGATTGTGGTCGTCACTGTTACTTCAAGGGCACCCAATACCCGATTATTCACGATTATAATGAGAGCAATTGGAAATTTACTTTTCCTACTTGCCAATATCGTCCTGACCATTCTTTTCATCAAAGCACTGTTACGGAATCGATCCAATCACACTGTCGCTCAGGTGTATATGTCGCATAAACGTTTTGTGTTGAAAGGGATCGCTGTAGCCGCATTAGACATATTTTTAATCGTCGTTCGATTCTTACTTATTTCCCCGAAATTTCAACAATCTGCGATTTTGTGGGCTTTTCATACAACGATCCACGGCATGATTGTCTTGGGGACATTCGAAATGTACATTTTCATCACAATGGAGCTTCCGAAGCAGATATTTGCGGAGAAAATAAGTTTGGATGTGCCCAGTAAGAATTTAAAGGGAGAATCGTCTTCAAATGGTTTTGGATTCAGCCAGATTGGGAAGTCAATACTGTCAAAGTTGAACTTTGGCAAATCCAACGGACACTCAACAATCGATCCGCCGAGTACCAGTGATGCACCTTCAATTTCCGTTGAAATTGCATAGAAGAAAGCCAATTATATAACTTCATACTGGAATTTAGAGATATCCTTATTATGATTGTAAATATGAACATAACTAGATTGACAGTATTTATATAACCAATGAAGTAATATTAATGTTGAGCGGCATCTTCAAACCCCGTCAGTATACTTTCCCTCGCCAGTGGGCTTACTGGGTTGTCACTTCTTAAATAATTCAGGAAGAACTGTTTAACTAACCAACTAGATTTAATTTCTGCAAGAGTTTGTCCCTGTATCAGATATATCAAGGTCAGCACAAACGTCCCTGGATTCCGAGAAGCAATCGGATAATTGACCTCATACTCCATACGGAGAATTCCCCCGGAGAGTTTCGTAAAGGTAAAAACAGTATGTTTGGGAACGGAGGATTTAGGAAAATGCGACTTAAACTCTTGCAACGATTTAATAGTTTCCTACCCTTTCAGGTCAGATTGGCGATCAGCAACAGACGTTGATGGAATGAGATGAAAAACCTCTTTTTGCTCCTCCGTCATTGTACCAGCTTGTTTTTTGAATTCATTCATCAGAGCTCTCGTAAAACCATCTCTTAAATGTGCCCCATTAGTAGTCCTAACAGGTTCAATTCGTACGGACAACTCGACTTCATCAGAATTCAGTAACTCGTGGGCCCATCTGTCGCCATCACGGAGGGATTCAAATGAATTCAAGATAGACGATATTTTACGAAAGCTCTCCAATTGAGCATATAAAGAGACTATATAAACATTCATCTTCAGGAAAGATACTTGTCGGATGCCTAAACCGACCAATTCGTACGGTTTCGAGGCGATCGTGATTGAAGTAGGGATCGGTACATTTGTCGTTGGCTCCTCTGATAATTATTGAAATTCAGGATGTCAGCAAATCTTAGAAGGCGCAAATCTCACAAAATATTTCGTTAGACCTCTCATTGCAGGAGAATCAGACGTAACATATCCTGCAGAGTACAAGAATGACCCTATGATGATTGCCCCTCCAAAAATCTTGAGGCCACGGACTCCAGAGTTGGAGGAGCGCACAATTTTGGGCGTAGCCTGTACATGATCAAAAGGTTAATATAAATTATAATACGCAGGAATTAAGGGTTATGTTTTAAGATGATACTTTTAATTGCTCTGATGCAACGTGAACGAAAGACCTAAACCTCATCCCGGAAAATCGACTTTGTGACAATATTGACGAACATATCTGAAACGACGTCGTCTGTGGAGCACGGAGAGATGCAGATGTACGCTGCAAGGCAGGACGGAAGATCGACATTGTATTTTGAGAATAGCGAGTATGTAGTCAAATTGAAGTGGTCGTCAGAACTCGCTGGGCGTGTGGCGGCGTACGATCTCCACAATCTCCATGATTGTGATTTTTCGGACATTAGATCGCCAATATATTGCGACAGGAAACTTCTTACCACAAGCAATTCTTTGCCATGGATAGGGAATTAAAGTCAAATTTTTACTGGCAGGATGAAAAACATTTCCGCTGGTATTATAACTACAATGAATGTCAGTAATTTTATCTCGTGTCTGTTCCGGGACAGTTTCAGTGACCGGTGTAAGCATTCAACAGACACATCTTTTTAATGATTACTATTTCCAATACAGATTTTAAGTACGATATTTAACACAAGCAGTGAGTCTATATAACACAACGATTCACGTCATAATTGAAGCTAATCGGACACGCTTAATGGCAGAACCTGTTCAACACCAAGGTAGCCCAAAGTCTGCGTACCCGTGGTGATGACAGCTATCGTAAACCCCAGTTAATGATGAATCATATCCGTAATAGTCGTAACCAGTATAATCTATTCCCTCCCAACCTGAGTCACCGTGATTTTCATGACCATGATAATCGTGTTCGTACATTCCGAATGGCAGTGCGTCCCCTGAATCAAGAAGATGTAGCTGTTGATTACCTATATGCCGCGAAAGGAAAGATTCAGAATAGTTATTAACTTTATAACATCCATTTCGAAAATTGCAACATCCCAATTACCATTTGTATTGTGATCAATCAAATGACCGGATGGTGTTGTGGTGTCAACGGCGTGAGAGTTATTTTGGTTTTGCTGATTGCCGGTATGATTCTGAGAATTAGTGGTAACTTGTTGTTGCTGTTGCTGCTGGGCCTGGGTTCTCTTGATGTTCAATACAGCCTGAACGATGGCCGCAGAGGCTGCCATTGATGATGCTGCAAGTAGAATTAAGACAGTACAGTTAGTCAAGAAAAGCAAAAGCGTAAGGTGGCCCAACTTAATCAACACAAACCGACAACGATTACGCCCATGATGCGCTTCTGTCCAGCAGGCATCTTCTTCATAGATTGTTGAGCAACTGCATCCCGAAGTGTAGGAGGAACAGAGAATATGAAACATTGATTTACTCCCGCCCGATCTGAGGTGGCTCGAACATGATCGTTATTGACCGACAAATATCGGCCGTTAACAAAGGATAGTAGAGAAAAAGCTAATGGCGAGTGCGGTAGTTTCTGATGAATGGAAGTTAGCATAGGATTCGAACAAATCATTCATGCAATCTAAAAGCATACCTTGAATGTCCAAATACAATTTTCACTGAATTTTTCCTGCTCACCCAATTCGTTTCCGTTGCTCAATACACATAAGTACTTGTCTGTACTTGAGTCTCTCAGAACGACTTGTTTATTATTAGCGTCTTGTAAATCAATGGGAGGCCCGATGACATCAGGTTTTGCTTGATCCACATAATTCACATTAAAATAAGCAACATCATTACTAAATTTGCCTTGCGGAAGATTTTTTAGATGAAAGGCGTGTCGTTTTTTGGGAGTCCTGAACAGCGACCGGTCTTTTTGATCCTTTATTGCGACTGGTGTGGAAAGAATATTAGAGGGTCCCGGCGGCCCAGGGCGGGGAGGAGGAGGTCTAAATTCTTTGATGGGAGGTTCCTCAGATTGTGGAGGCCTGTTTGGAGGAGGAGGCCCGCGAGCTGCCGGAAATGGTGGAGTGCGGCTACCCATATTCCCTGAACGACGCGGACCATCAATCTCGTCTGGTTCTCGTCGATATTCTCTGTCATGTTCATTCGGTCGAGCATCGTAAATTCGGTTTTTAACGGGATAAGATCGAGTCCTTTCAGAAAGATTCATCGGTGCTCGAGAATCATCAACTGGCGACGACCCTGTTCGTAGGTTTCTTCTCGGCTCATGCCTCTCTCTGAGTGAAGAGGATGGAGACGTTGTGACGAGAGACGATGGTTTTACGAAATAATATCGGAATAACGACTTTTTACTTTGAAAAGTATTAGAAAGAGTAATCATTCCGTTTTCGACTGTCATATACTTATTTTCAAGCGATAATGTAAACCACGGAAGTTTATCAATCTGAAAGGAATTGTGATAGAAAGTAAAGAGACCAAATTAGTTGAAAGGTAAAGCCGATGAGATGATTGTACACTAAAAATTTTTTTAAACTAGATACATCGACATTGCAATGAAGACGCACCTTCAGTTTCCATAAAGTTAATGTAGTAGGGTTTTCAACCCAGAAGACTTCACCAGTTTTCTTAACACCGAGGAACAATCGAGGTGAATTCAAACCCAGAAGAACATCCATGCCATCGGCAGGTCTATCAACAATCCGCAAAGGCTTTCCAGGTTGATATTCAAAGAGACAGAACTGGAAGGCGGGGTCGGTGTCAATGGGTTTGTCATGGAACTGGAGAGGGGGAACATCAGAGGAGGTGGAATTAGGATGGAAGGAAAGAAAGCCGTCCGAATTGGAAGAGAAAAGGATGGGTTTCGCAGAAGGTGGAGAATTTGGGGATTGCTTCCGTGGGGACTGTGGATATGCGGAGGGATAAGGGCTTTTAGGGGAGGGAGGAGATGTCGGAGGAGTGCGTTCTTGTACGGCCGCCATTGTTTCGTGCGTTAGGAGAGAGGTCAAAGGAGCTTTCAAATTATGAGCTCTTTTTTTAATCTTAAATCGGCTGAATCAACTCAATCGCATACTCAGAGACATGTCAGACATTGCGGACCTTTGCCAATTAACCGAGAGAGGTAACAGGGAATCGGACTTTGCAATATCGCATCATTTTTAACGGTTGACTGTTCCTCAATTTACGCGCGTGGATGGATGCAGCGGTTCATGCCCAATAATGGGAAAAGAAATTCAACACAAACTTATATTTGTAATAATTATTGTACATACAAGATGCCTAACTTCAGAGATTCTGAAAGTAGCAACCCCAAAAGGACAGTTCGAATTTTTTATACTTTAATTATTGTTGGGAGGTACCTCGATTGGTGTTTGCTGGGTTACCCATCACCATCAAAATATAAAGTATAACAGCGAATGCCAATCCCAGTACCAGAAAATAGCATTTACACTGATGGAAAATTTGCATGCATGGACTCATCGTCGCTAATCGCTGGGGACTGGGATAACAAACCTCACACAGTAAATCATCGTCGTTGAACACCACAACTGGCATTTCTTCTTGACCAGTGTAAGGGGGCATTTCAAATAACGCCGCATCATCAGCTGCGAGAGCATTGTCTTTAAAGATAGTCCGTGTCTTACTGGATTCCAGAAAGTCGTTGTCAGTCGCGAAAAGTGTTGCTTCGTAGGCTTTTATCGTTGGAGCGGTTGCCCCAACTGTCCTCGACCCCTCTGTTCCAGCTGAAGGAGGGGGTGTGGCTGGAGTAATGGTCGTAACTAAAATACCCGATTCTTCATTCTCTTCGGTGATTGTAGCAGGAGATTTTCTACAATTTGAGCTGGACAAATCCCCTCCATCTTTCAATGTTTTCGCCCATTCTTCCACTGATGTTTTATCCGAGTTTGAAAACGATAAAATTCGTCGACGGCGCTCTGGAGTACCCATCTTTTGTAATTCGTCTTTAGGAACAGGGACAGCAAACCTAGTAACGGAGCCGACAGGGATTGCAGTCTTATTTCGGCGATGATTATTGATGTGCAGGGGACCGGTTGGCTGTTTATTGATAATGGTAGTGGTCTCCTCTTCCTGGCTTTGGTAAGACGAATGACGCCGCGGCTTAGTAGTGGTTGTGGTCGTTATAATTGCACCGTCCTTGGTACTAACTGTTTGTGACCTCCTCGTTCTTGAGCTTACATCTCCCTCGTTCACAGACCTGGGTAATGATTGAGTATTTCGGGTAGACGATGACGGTCCAAACGCGTTCTGTAAAACCGATGAAGATAAATCTGACTCCTCAAGGGGTTGAAAATTACTTTTGCCCACTGTAGGTGATAAGACAACCGACAAACGGCGAACCGCAGTTTTAGCTGATGTCGACATCTTTCTAGCTGCTTTCTCTAAACTGCGTTTACCAGGAGAAGACGGGTTAGCCGAATCGTCTTTCACCTCGCTTACTACTTGAGTACTCAATGTCCAGGAACCCATCTTTCCGCTCTCAACCTCGGCAACTGTAGGGGATTTTAACATCAGTGATAGTCGGCGGGGACTGCTTATTGACAACGGACTTGGTTTTGAGGGTCTCTTTTCCGTCACAATTCGAATTTCACCATCTCCTTCAGTCAAATCTTGTGATGACTCAATCGTTTCTCCATTTTCGTTTTCTACAACCGTTTTTTCAATTCCATTAGCAGTGGTTTTGTTTGAATTTTCCGCACCATCTAATGGCTTTACTATGAAGTATAAAACGTTGCCAATGATATCAGTGTTAGTCAGTGGATTCAAGACATGTAGCCTATGAATTAATTTTTTCCCTAGATAAACTTGAGTTTGAAAAAGAATTTTGTTCAAGTGGAAAGCATTGTAGTATGAATAGAATGCTTTATCTGGCTGTTTATGATCCCATGTCTGTACTCTGGCTATGATGAAAGATTTCGTTCCACATGGGTCGCACTCTTGGTGTATTTTAACCAAGTCACCGAATGTTTCAAGACAGAATGAATCTTCGTAACCAGTCGCTACTGAGTCAAGAAGTTTTGTTCCAGTACTATCAAAAAGGTGAATGAACTCTGGTTCGGGCTCGGGTGCATTTTGCGGAGTTGGCATACTTATGCGGGGTTGCCGGGACCACTTGGTCTAGCTGAAAAGTTAACAGTGTGCTGCGCGAAAGGTTGAAACTGAGGTGACGACAGAGATTTTTGTAGCCACTCAAGACGGATAAAATTATAGTTCAGTACTATGAATTTCGGCGTATGCAAAATGGAAGGAATTACACGGGGGAAAGTAGGGAGAACATCCAACAGCCCGCGTCGGGCCAACAGTATTGCTTGATACTTCGCATCATTGAGCAAAGTTAGGCGTTCTATAACGGAGTCCCGTCGAATAAGCTGCCAATATAGATCTGCTATACTGCACGAGAGATTCATCGTGAGTGAATTCATTTGGATTGCGTTCCCTGGGCGGTGGACAGAAATAGAGGAGTTGGGTCCCTTATCAGGACGTAGACAAAAGAAACAAACACACAGGACTTCCAGGGAGAGAGCGAGGCTGATTTATCTTTCAGAGCCAGCAAAATGGAAAGACGGATTTTACTCATCATTTGAACTCAAATCTTGATCCGTTCGAAAATATAATAATGATACTTACATCAAGTCCTATTCCGCCGATCACCGCCGCAAATGACTGAGAGATATGCAACCCACGTCTGTTCAATTCAGAATATCACTCTTTTCAGATGTATCATATAATTATATTGCGTCCAGCACAGATAAACTGTTAATTTCAAAGTTGACAACTTTCAATGAATTTTGTGCAGGCAGTCAACATAGAAACTAGTTGATGCGCAGTGGACGACACACGAGAAAGGTGGTAATTAATCCAAGCCCAATCAGGAGGGGGATGCAGCTGACCCAAAAAGAGCTGCTCTCTGCTCCTAGCAGCAATAATCGACAGTAACAGTGAAGTATAGTCTGATACATCAGTGCACTAACATTGTTTCCATTCATTCCAGAAAAGCAACGCAAGGGAGCTTACACACAAGTCGTCGATTGTTCGGCAGAAATTAGACTTTAGGGGCAGGCAATAGCGAGCCGTAGAATATTTGAGCAACATTCCATCTCCACTATCAATCGTCAACGTCAGGACACAGGACATTTCAACTACATTCGAACCATATCATTCCAACATCATACCACCCTATCCTCCTGTAAATTGCCTTCTCCGGTTCCCCCATTCCCCTGTTGCTTCTGTCCAAACTGGATCAATCAGCCGCTAATACACAGAAACCTGGGACGGCCAACCCACAGCAACCTTCCCAAAGCGACATTTTGCAGTGGTAACTATCAATCTGTTCCTTTCCTTTATTATATTTATACTTGTTTATGAACGCTTTATTTCACGTCGTCAAAGGCAACAATATCAACAACTTTTGGCTGCACAATACGCTGGTTATGATCCATATCAACTCCAACTTCTACAGTATCAACTAGCAGCACAACAGCAGGCATATAATACTTCAGCAGCAGCGGCTGTCGATCCTAATTTATACTACGCATATGCAGCGGCTGCTGGAATACCCACTGCTGCGACCTCTGGAGTGTACAGTACTAATCTTCCACAGACTACGGGTTCTGTCCCTTCTCTTCCCTCAAATCAACAGCAGAATATAGCCAACCCCGCCGGTTCACAAACTTCGACTTCAACCACCGAATCATCTATGAAGAAGCCTACTGCTTCTCCTTCGAAGGCTTCTTCCCCTGCCAAATCTACAAATGGAAAGGCGAAAACGAAATTTGAAATAAAAAGTTCGTCATCCCCTCTCACCTCCTTTACAGCATGAAGGTCTCGACTAAAAGTCCTCCCTCTTATTTGCAGAACCCGAGTACACCGCCGTGAAACCAAAACCAGTTTCTCAGTTGGCCGAGTCGTCAGCGCCAAAGCAAAAACCGAAGTCCTCCCCAGGAAAGAAACAGAAGCAGTCCGATGATCCGTGGCCGCCTGCATTCAAAGAATTTTTAAATAAAGTCCTCAAGATTGCAACCGAAAAGGTACCCGATGCGAAACTCAGAGATGAATTTGAAAATCAGTACCTCGTTAAAGCGTTACAGAACTTTATTGACGGTAAAGATCTTTGGAAAGAAGACTGGGCTCGCAAAGATCCTCTTGAATTTGTAACTGTTCGCCTGAATAAATTCAATCAGGAGAGGAAAGGAAGACTGTTTGTGTTCTGGCCGTTTTTGTGAATATTTGGCGTGACTCTGACTGACTACTAATTGTAGCGCCAGCGCGAAAAGAAAAGTTCCTGAGACCCGTGATTTTTCGCCCACTCCATCATCGCCCCGGTCTGATAAAATGGATGTCGACGACGAAGAATTGTTGAAACGGCAGAAAAGGGCGAAAAGGTTTGCAGATGATCATGAAGCATTTCACCAAGAGAAACGGAAAGCCTCCGCTTCTAGTAGAAGAACTCAGCGGGAGTATGTTGACTTGCACAAAGATGTATGTTGAATCTGTTGCTTTTACGTATCATTGTCGCTGTACTTTTGAAGTCTAAAACGGTTTTTGTTTTTCTTTTGTAGCTTATACCTGAATGGGACAGCAATACTCTTGTTGGTACCTGTCAGACGCTGGAAAAGCCTTATCTGCGGTTGACGGAGGTACTACTCTTGAATCTTGATGATCTTTTCTGCTGCTTGCGTTTATTTATATTATATTACAGGCTCCAAAACCAGAACAAGTCCGTCCTCTTCCGGTACTGAAAAAAGCGTTTGCAAGGCTTAAGCAGAAATGGAAGAACGAAGGCAACTATACCTATATCTGTGACCAATTGAAATCACTTCGACAAGACATGGTCGTCCAGCGTATTCGTAATGAATTTGCAGCTCATGTCTACGAGACCCATGCCAGGATTGCATTAGAAAAGGTTTGTTTTTTTAAATCAATTCATTATATTTCATTCTTGAGATATGGCATCTAAATTTTCATTGGTATCACCTTTCAGGGCGATCTAGGTGAGTACAATCAATGCCAAACACAGTTGAAACAGATATATGAAAAAGGAATACAAGGCGGTCCCAACAGTGCGAATGAATTTACCGGTATGTGATTTTAGTATCGGACGATAGTGTGTTCACTGTTGTGTTCTTAATATGCATTTCACAAATTCCAGCCTATCAAATTCTGTACATGATATATACCAAAAATTCCCGAGGTACGTCGGTTATCCGTCCAGTCGAACGTCTCTTTCCGTATTAACCTGTCTTCTGGCATATTCCGTCGATCCTGAAATTGCTTTCTCAACAGATATCAACCAGGTTCTTTCGACCATCACGCCTTCTCAAAAATCACACAAGTATATCATACACGCCCTACAAGTCCGTTCTGCTGTTGCTTCGAATAATTATCATCGTTTATTTAAGTTATATCTGACTGCTCCCAATATGGGTTCCTATTTAATGGATCAATTTCTTGAACGAGAGCGGTTTAGAGGCTTAAAAAGCATCTGTAAAGCGTACGCTTCATTTGTCTTTTCCTTCCGTTTTCCCGTCCTTCCAGGGTTATTCTGTCCTTACTGTTAACACGCATGATCTGCTTTTAGCTATCGACCGCATGTTCCTTTCTCCTTCGTTGCCCAAGAACTCGGTTTTGAGGGTATCTCTGAACTCAAAAAGTTTATATCCGAGGCCATCCATTCCGTCCAGAAAAGTGAGGCTGAACATGGAAACCATTATTCTGCTCCCGAAATTGTACATCCTGCGTCCTATCCTTCTTCGCCGCCTCCTCGCAAGTCGAAAAAAAGCGACAAGAAGAAAAAAGTGAAGGGAACTGACAGTGAAATAGTAGAGTTGATGAACACGAAAGACTTGTACTTTTGGATTGACAAAAAGTTGGGCTCTTATGCAAAGGTGGGCAATCTCTAAATGTACTACCTCATACTGTTTGCAATAGCACTTACGGATTACCGTTCTTTTTTTCTCAGGTCGACATTAAAGGACAGATACATTGAACACCCTACTTTACGTCGTACCTGCATAGTAATGGTGTCATCTTCTTCTTTTACTCGAATTGTCGGATTAATCGGACATTTAGACTCTTAATCTACTCATCAATTGTCATACAAGACATATTTTGTTGTTGCTTCAAACATAAACGAAAATCAGAACCTGTTGGTAAGTTATGGTGGACAAGCGCAAGATCAAAGAAGAGAAAACACATTCGATTTAGATTTTAGGAAAAGCAATCACAACTCACGCCATAGCAGGTTCATGCTTTCAGTGTAATTTTATCAAACATTAATCTATGGCTATGTATACGACGGTATCGACGTTTTCCTAATTCTTGTCAGTTTTGAGTTTTTCATTCTTATGGCGATCAAAATTCAAATGCGAATGGTACTTCATGGAATGTAGATTGACCTGATGATGAATGTATTTGACGTTGATTGTTACATACTGTAAAATCCAAAATGACGTCTTTAATTTTGTGGAATAAATCAGACGTATCCAAACCTCAAATCAATCTCATTAGGTGAACCGACATTGGTATCCGGTAGAGATATATGCTATTAAAAAGACATACTTTTATTGTATGTGATGTTCCTAATTGAACATTTGTTACAACCTAACGTTTACAATTTATGTCGACTACATATTCGCGAATACAACGCGCGACTTTAATCTGTTCTCGAGCGAGCTAAAAAGATGTCATTTTGTTCCCCATAAAGAAAAAAGTAAAAAAGATAGTGGGGTAACTACAAAAAGTATTTGTTCTACAAGTATATATTGTATATCATCTTCATCTATCTTGGAATTAATACCATCTAAATAAAACCTTCTTCTCTGCAAGCAATACTGCAGAGTCTTTTCTATTTCTTAATCCATCTTCGTCAATGTCCATGTTAATTTTTCTAGTTCGTTTTCTTCCTCGACGGGAATTTTTGTCAAAAGTATATGGATCTTGAAATTCAAGTTCATTGATTTTCGAAAAATCAGGTAAATCCGGAACAGTCATTACTTGACTGTGTAACCATTTACAATTTTGATGCTCTGATTGAAATTTAGTAGAGAGGGTGTTATAACAAGCTACCATCCAGTTAAGAATATTAGTAAGTGGTGTTGACGATTGCTTGGTTTGAGTTGGGAAGGGAATGGAGAATTGGGTTTGAGGTTTATCCTCGATTCGGAGTAAACTTAGGGATTGAAGATTGATGTACGGAAATCGAGAAATTTGGTTTGAATTGGTAGTAAAGAAGGAGAATAACCTTTTGAGAGATTGAATTTTGGTCCAGTTCTTGTAGAATGTTGTTGGACATGTAGTTTGGGTTGGAATAACAGCGTGGTTGATAGGGAATCTGGTTTGATTTACGCGACGGGTTTGCGGGGATAAAAAGAGTTGTAAGGGTACCATTAAGTGTGATGTATCAGTAGATACAGGATTATTGAATCGTGTTTCTGGAAATTGCATTCATGGTTAGTTTGTACTCTTTCATGTTCTGAAAATCACTGAAGTAACAAACCAGTTGGAACAACCGCGTCCATTTTGTATCTCAATCCGCGCATCAAACCAAAACTAATTTGTTGACCGATAACGCTTCGTTTTCGCAACATCCCAAAATCGCAACAATTTGTACCAAGTTTAGAAGCGTCCAACCAAAACGAATGTCTTAGAGCAGACTGAACTGTAGTGATGGAGCTAGCGAAGTAGGTTGTCCACGATTCTTTTGCCGATCATGAAAATGTCGCGTATCAGTGGATGAAATGGGAGAATAGAACAGTTATTCAGGATGTCGCAAAAGAATGGAAAGTAAAGCAAAAAGAAAATAAAATACCTGTTTCCGTTTTTTCTATTGCTGATGCATTTTGTCTTTGTGATTTGCAGATTTGATTGACATAGTCCATAGAGACTTGCACAATTTGACCGTTCATTTCGGTTTCAAGATACATAGTAGACTTCTGCAAATAAACAAAGTATGGAGTAACCCGAAAGCACAAAAAGAAATTTTTCGAAAATTGGTTAGTAATTTATGTATATAAACCTCTGCATTATCCTCTTCCGAGAAACAACCGTTTTGTGTCGCGAATTGTAATCTGCAAATCCTCTCTGCCTCATCATGAAAAACTACAGCAAAAAGAAGGAAGAAAAAGAATCTTACCTTTGCAGGGATTTTATTAAAGTTAAAATCAACGGAAAACCCGTTCGAATCGTATTGAAACATTTTTTTTGAGTGACTTTGCCTCTTAGGGGTGTCTCTCAAGATTTCGATGAACGCTGTTACGCTCGAGATTCGAGGAGAAGAGAAGTAATTTTCGGGATTGAAAATCGGTGTTGAAGATTCTGAAGTTATTATAGATTGTCAAGGATGAGGAAGATGGTTATGAAATGGCTGCTGTGGTTCAGAAGAGTCGAAGTGGAGGGGGGAATGGGATAGCTCGTCGGATTTTCGAAGGAAAAGACGCGACGTTGATCCTCTGGTTTCGTGCGGCTCTTTCGGGCTTCGAGTCAGAGCGACTCTGGCATGTTTCGTTAAATAATTAATGCGTGAGAAGTTGATTTACACTCCTTGCAATATTTAGCAAAACAAATACATCTTGTTTACATATGTACAATTGTCGGAATAGAATACCCTGAAAGATGGTTCTAATCTGGTAATATTCGTTCCCGAATACTCCAATATACCAGCACTGTATCATGCTGGATAAACCGATACCTTAATACATGCATGTACAGGGCCACAACTACCATAAAAATCCGTCCTTTAACGAGTTCAGAAAGTCTTAATCTACAGTACGTTAAATCTCATTGCAATAATATTGGGGAAACAAGATGCTGGAGATGAGCTGAAAAGCCAAGTAAAGCAGAAGTCAAAGTAATGACCCAACACAGAAACTTAAATGCGGGTTGAGTTAGAAGCTTTTAGAATACAGTAACACTCTCTATGATGCCGGCTTTCGTCACTTTGTAAATACCATTCTTGAACCCCCAAATTAACGATGAGGATGACGGTAGCTGCGAGTTGGTCTTAATATTATTTTTATCTGATTTTGACGCTTTGCCTGACTTTGGTTTATTTGATTTGTGATTCTTGTGATTCTTCTCAGATTTGGCGTCTGAATTAGAAATAGAGTTCAACGATGCGTCGGATTTCAAATTCGCAGAATCGGAAGAAGCCGATGTTGGGTGAGTTAAACATAAGTCTCGAGAAAACACGACGGGGGGATCAGTGGGTTCTCCGAGCAGGGATTTGAGTTGCGAGAGGGTTGTCGATGGTGTAATCGAAACCGGGGAACCTTTCAGGAGATTGTAAATCAACGTCACGTCGGACGAATGATAAGAAAGGAAAAAAGGCTTACCATCAGACTTTACTTCATCATCCACCAAGATGCTGAAGTTACACATTGAGTATCTATGAAACTCATAGCAACCGGGAACATTACAGTGCACAACTAGTTTTTTCAGAGTGTGCAATTTAGAACAAAATTGCATATCAATTCCTAGGTCGTAGTAGTTATAAAAGTAATCGTTGGACTTGGGTAGTTTATTATGTATAAGTATCGATTCTGGTGCAGCTGAGGCCGATGCTGGAGAAGAGCCAGAATGTGGGGAGGTAGCGGATGGGGATGTTAAAGCTTTATAATATATTGTCGAAGGTGGCCCAAAATAATGCCGCACATCCTGAGGAGTGGTGACCTTAAAGTGAAGAGTAATCGAACGCTGAGTGAATGTAACAGATTTTTGAGGCTAAATTGGGCGAGATCAACCGAAATTCAGCAAGATAATACCAAAGAAAAGCTATAAGTGAAAACTTTGTTACCCGTATTATTACTTGTTCATAATAGTATGGATAAAACGACGGAGAATGTAAATCAGGTAACGATGGAGTAGAAATGGTTGGCGACGGTGTGGTACTGTCAAGGGAAATATCAATTGTACTAAGAACTGGAGTCGTTCCGTCTGGAAACTCTAGCGGTAAGTCTTTTGAAGATACAAGAGAAATGTGCTTGGGGGGTATCGGGAAAGTGAATTTGACGCCAGGGTAGGTTAGATGGTACTCGCATCGTTTCTTATCAACAGTACCGGCATAGGTAGGTCTATTGCGTTGAGAGATGTTGAATGAAGAGCATAAAGAAGGTATTGCAGTCAAATGAAACTCACCCAAAGGTTCGATATACTGTTACCAAGGTTGGAGTGACTCGTTCCGAGCTGATGGCGAGAATGCAAAGGTTAGGGCCTTACCATTGACTGCGATAGACATGACTTAAAACAGGCGCACATACTTGAACTCTTTTCCTCTGTAGAGCAAAATACACTTTGAGGGATCGTATATTGATACCGACTTTATGCGCTGAGTGGTCGAATCCACATAAACGACAATACCATTGCGCGGCAGATGCACGATAATATCGGTTTGGTAAGGGTTCTAGGATCCACAGTGAAGGCCATGGTTAGCAGTCATGGAGGAGGTATCATCAAAGAAGGATAGTATAAAATGAACTACCGATGAGTTGTACTTGAACTGGACGGAGGGGATAGAAGCAGCATTGTGGACGAGAAGGTCGAGGAAGGGGCGCAATGGAGAGTTGAGGAGAATGAAGCCGCACGCCGAGGACGGGACGATGTCTAGCACCAGCGGGTTTTCCATCTTGATGTGTGTGTCTGTCAGATAATGCAATGTCCTGGATGGAATGTAGTCAGTATGTAGTCTGCATGGAATGTCGTTAATTGCAGAGCGAAGGGAACTGCGATCACGCCTGATCACCGCGCACGTGACTTACCCGCTTACATCACGTGACAGCTAGCTTAATTAGGGTACCGTCGCTCTGGGCACAGTTTCAATCAAGCTAGCTCTGGAGCAATTCAGCGCACAATTTAAACGTATATTAATTAATTCCCTTCGGAAATGTAACAGTCTCTGCAATACGTATATCTTTATGTAACACAAATGAATAGGATTTTGAAAACAATTCTAGGAGAAAAATAAAACTATATCAATCTTGAGTTTTGAACTCCGAATTCGCTCCTTCGTCGTTGTCATTCCCGTGTCGTCTCCAGTCTCCATCCCATCCACACCTTTTTAAAGACAAATCACCCAAGTCTTCTCACTATTCTTTATCTCATTCACAGTCTCAAGTAAATGCTCGATTACTTTTGCATCGCTTCCAAGGGCGGCCTCATTCTTTGGTCCAAAACATTCTCATCCGTCCCTTCCTCCCTTGTCAACTCCCTCATTTCGGACTGCCTCATTCCTGCAAAGTCGTCCGATGACGGCTATACCAAAGACTCTTACCGTTGCAAATGGATTCTTGCCAATGAAGTGGACCTTGTGTTCGTCGTATGTTGGATCGTTCATGTTCGATGATTGTATCTCCGACGAAAAATCGACTAAAACCAAATAATCTGACCTTTGTTCATCTTCTCACTCCATTCAGGCTGTCTATCAACGTATATTGCAACTACCGTATATAGATGATTTGCTGGAGGCCATAAGGAATGCGTTCCTCACCTTGTTTGAACCGCAGATTCGTGATCCGTCAGTTATACATTCATACCAAGATTTTGACGAAAAGTTTGAAAAGATATTGTATGCAATTGAAGATAGACATGCTATTCAGCAGAGCAAGCAACAAAAGACATTTAAAGAGACAAAAAAGTTTCAAAATAGTTATGAAAATGTGAAAACTAAAGGTCCGTTCATTAATCATATTCGCGGACCTTGATACTGATCTAAAAGTTATTCTTTAATATTTGTCGAAACTGAAACATTTCAGACAAGGAAGAGAAAGAAAATGTAGATTCTTCATTCAATGAAGAAGCGATCAAGTCGAAGAAATCTCCGAAACCGTTCCAACCGCGGAAGAAGGCAGGAAAAGATAAACCAAAGGAAAATGGGTACCATATCCTCTTTCTTGATGTGAGCGTCTTAAAATCTTCAAACTTAATGTATTTATCTTTCACAGATCAAAGAAAAAGAAAGTGATGCGAAAATGGGACGATTCACAGCTGTCAAACGAAGATATCCAAAATTTAGATTACAGTAATCAAGCTAATGATAGCGGTCCAACAGCGGAGTCATTGATGTCTATGGTAAATATGTGCTTATCTCACTGCTCATCGGCATCATTCCAGATTTACTGAATTATTGTTTCGTTACTTCATGTGAAAGATTGATAGCAGCAATATGGGTGGAAAAACGAGAGACGGACTCTATGATGCCAGTGAACTGGATGTGCCGTCAGACGATGATGACTCGATCGACAATCTCATCTCCACCAACAATTCCAATTCAGAGTCTTCCAACTCTTCTAATCGTCTATTTAACTTCTTTAAGCACCTTTCTGGTCAGCGGACAATCCAGAAGCAAGACCTGGATCCTGTCCTACATCAAATGAAAGAACATTTAATCAACAAGAATGTCGCAGCGGACATTGCGGATCATCTCTGCAAAAACATCGGAGAAGTTTTGGTCGGAAAGAAAGTTGACAATTGGAAAACTATCTATCAAACGGTCAAAAGCCAACTTGAAATTTCTCTACAGCAAATTTTAACACCTGGATCATCAACTGACTTGCTTCGCGATATCCTCTCATATCGTGCTTCATCGACTTCATCCTCGATATTTTCGTTCTCGTCATCCAATCAACAACAAGATATAAAACCGTACACAATTACGTTTTGTGGAGTGAACGGTGTCGGAAAATCAACTAATCTATCGAAAATATGCTTCTGGTTGTTGCAAAATAATTTAAAAGTACTCATTGCAGCTTGCGATACTTTTCGAAGTGGTGCAGTTGAACAGTTGCGTACTCATGTCCGAAATTTAAAAGCATTAGTAGAAGAAATGAAGAAACAGGGAATGTTGAAAGGGAAAGCAACGGACGAGGTCGTGATTGAACTCTATGAGAAAGGGTATGGAAAAGACGCTGCGGGAATTGCCAAGGAGGCCATACAGTACGGTGTGTTGAACGAAAAAATGATCAGAAATTAGTATATATTTGACTGAGATTTTTGTGATCGAATTTGACTTTCGGATTAGGTACCTCCAAAAAATTTGATGTTGTGCTGATTGATACCGCTGGTCGTATGCAAGACAATGAACCTTTGATGAGGTCACTTGCCAAAGTATGTTAAAACTCACAGTCCATTTATATTTCCCTTCTTATCTAGGTCTTTTATATCTCATATGTTGTATTCACCGTTTTTGTTGATCTCTCCATTTCTCGCTACTCTAGCTTGTTACGCTCAATAACCCGAACAAAATCCTCTTCGTCGGAGAAGCCCTTGTCGGCAATGACGCCGTCGATCAACTTCAGAAATTTAACTCCGCCCTCAAAGATTTTTCTGGTCTTTCCAATCCCCGTCAAATTGACGGCATCATTTTGACCAAATTTGATACAATAAGTGACAAGGTGGGAGCGGCGTTAAGTATGACGTATATAACCGGAAAGCCAATTTTATTCGTTGGGACTGGGCAGACTTATACAGATTTGAAAAAAATGAATGTAAAGAGTATTGTCGGTGCTTTGTTGAAGCGATAATAAGGGTTATTTAATCATGGTGTAGCTTATCTTATGCATGTATTACAATGATAATCTCGTCGCTACATTACAATGTTCTAATATGAAACAGTTTGTTAAAGAAAACAATTCACAAAAATAAATCCGTGAAATAATTGCTCGCCAATGCTCAAAAGTCGCGTCCTGTATTCTTTTCTTCTGTTCTTCCCTCGCGGACCATATCAAGTACAGTAATTCCAATATGTCAGTATCTCTTCGGAAAGCGGAAATCAAAGACGCACCAGAATTACTTCAACTAATTCAAATTGATCAAGACACTTTGAAACAAGGATGGGGTACCACTGACGTTGCTAAGATCATGTAAGGTTCATCATAACGTATACAGAATTTATGCTGCCTTTTCGGTTCCTTCTTATATCAATGTACATTCTATATCATTCCAATCGTTAGAATTGTGTTGATATTGTGCTACTGTGTTTATTCGTTTTTATTGACACGATTGACGTCACAGCGACACCTCGATCTTCAGCATCATCGGCTACACTACCCTTTCCCCCTCTGATACTCAATCTACATCGCTGTCGGAAACACAAACTGAAAATGATGAGAAAATTATCGGATTTATTGCCGTCGGTTTTTGTCCTAAGATAAATATTACAAACACAGCAACAAATGGGGATGATTCGAAGAACTTGGTTCCTGCAATCGATACCGATATCGAGGATCTTGATTCAGAAGTGAACACACAGTGGAGCAAATGGTTACGATTAAACTATGAAGTCGATGAATTTGAGGTTTGCATTTCCGTATTTACTTATTTCTTCGCACTCACGTTCGTTTTAACTCTATTATTCATGACGACATCCGGCATCACCACTTTAGAATCACAATACTGCTTTCCTCTCGTTTTATTACTGCACCCCGGATCATTCTTCACAATTTCTTCACCTGTCGTTATACTCTATATTCAGTTCCCTTATTGATACGAAATACATTTGTACAATTTTACCCGAGAACCATGAATTCAGTGAAACTTTCGAATCGAGAGTTCTGTTTCGGAAAGCAGCTAAAAGGATTCAGATTAATGACAGCTATTCTGACGGGGAAATGAAAAAGGAAAACTTGGTGTCAAAGAGTTTGGATAAACTGAATCTATATTGGTGCGAAAGGTACAATGTGCTATCAAAATTGAAAATTAGGAGAGGGAAAGTTGAGGACTGTGATGATTTGGTTCCGATGTTTAAGAGGTATAACGTACGTATCGATGTGTTAATAAATCCATTCAATTTACATCACTTTTTAGTTATTCATTACAACCGAAGACTCTTTTATGGAATGGATAGTGGCGTAGATGATGTTGAGCTATAAATTTATTCTTATCTCTCTTTTATGCTTCACTATGGAACAGATGTTGGATCACAATGCAACTGATTATCATGTTGCAGAAATACTGGAATCAAAATCTGATAACATTAAGACTTTAGTATCTGAGGTATTTTTTCATTAGACTCTTTTTGGTCACCATGGCTATCACGACCAAACCTAACGCGTAGTGGCTCCGAATCCAAAATGGTAGGCTAACGGAAAAGTCGTCGGCTTCATGAGTTTGAACAAAAATGTCAATTTGAACATCCTCTCAAAATCATTTCAATTGGATCCTTTTGCGGATCTGATTAAGGGTACTTATCTTAGTTTTGTCTGCTCTGTTATTTACACCCTGACCGGACTTAGCGCCTACGCTGCACTTTAGGTCAAGACACAGTGAAGCCGGATAATAAGAGCAATCAAACTGATATACCACAATTGTCGAATTCAGGATCTTTAAGTAAATCAATACATTCCTTAAAGAAGCCAGTACCAGATGAAGAAGTGATTGTAAATGATACGGAGAACGAAGATTCATCAGCCCTTGAAGAAGAAGAGTCTCCAGACAATCAAGAAAGCGAAATCCAGTTGACAGCAGCCGTCAGTTTAACTGATCTTAAAAACTCTCGACCTGACTTGAATGAGTCTACTGCGAAGGCTGTGAAAATTGTGGCAGAAAAAATCCAGAAGGAGGAGAATATTGTTGAATCGAATAATGCTTTCTGTATTAGTTTATTTTGCATAGAAGATTTTGCGACTGCTCAATCAGTAGAGTTCTTGAAGGTATGCGTTTTTATCTGTTATTTTATCCGTTTCAGTTCATTTATTCTCGAGAATGCGGTTAAAATGCATGAGATGCATTACAGAAATTAATGTAATATTTTGATTTAGCCCGCTTTCGCACTATTCCCAGAAAAGGACTATTGCTTAATTACAGTGCCAACTACATATCCGGAGATCCCTCTGCTACAAAAATTTATATCCGTCCTTCCGAAACCGGGTCAATGTCCCGCGTAAGCTTTTGTATTCCCTCGTCATCATTGGTGAACAATTTAATAATTTTCATATTTAACAGGCATTCCCTGTACATTGTGAATCGACATGCTTTTCTTGATCCGATATCTGTACGCGTTGGCACAACCATGGATATATCGGCCATTCAAGAAATGATTCAAGGTATCGAGAACGAAGGTGATATTTTAGCGCTACTTCGGGAGTGTGATGTTGAAATTCAAAAGCAGAAACAGTCAGGAAGTACGTAAAAATTTAATATTCAACAACTGCTAGATACAAACAGACAATCTTACTAGAATCTACTTATCCAACTCATTCAGCGGTGTTTCTGGTGGCTGAATTTCGAGATCAAATTGTCGGATTTGTAGTCATGGAGTATTCATCCGCAAAAGACATTTACGATCAATTCGATGTAGAACAATTCATCGTTCCATCGTTTCATAAATCATACGATAACGAGAGGTTAATCGTGTTACGACATTTAATGATGAACCCATTATTCAATGGTTATGCTAGATCCTTTGTTAAGGTAAGTTTTTGAATTTAATGATAGCAAAAACTCAAAAACTAACTGTAATACATAAAGGAAATTCTTCGAATCTGTGGAACCACAATGTGCTTCTACCGATTCGATGAACGAAGCAACGAGGACTTGATCACAAAACAGCTAATCTTGAATGAATTTGTGCCATTGAAGCCCCGAAGAAGGTAAATTTTTTCCAAAATAACCGTTGCATATTTCAGTATATGTTTAACTGTGCTATTATTCTTGTTTAGAATTCAATATCCAAACAATTTACATGATGGAGTCCTTGTCGCTCCAGATATTGAACATGGACTGGGTTTTATTTCAGTGACCTTGTTGTATGAGCCGAAAGTAGCTTGATTTTACTACCAACTCAATCAAAAAAACTGTAATTGGACTCTAACGGTTACTTTTGATAGATAAAAGTTAACACCCGAATTGTCATCGTTGGTGCTTCCGACGTCGGCTTATCGGTGGCAGGTAATTTAATCGCGGTCTGTAGCACTCTTTGCCACAATCTCTTCGGCTGTAATTAAAGTTTAAATACTAACTTGCATACGACACTTTAGAACTCCCATTTATATTTCCCAAATATCACCCTCGTCACAATGAATGAATGGTCTACGTTTGATGAAGGACAATACTTCGTGAGTCAGCGATGTTACACGAATCTGGAGTAAGTATGGAATGAAGAAACGTCCTGTAATCCTAAATTGTTGATATTGA
Source organism: Paraphysoderma sedebokerense (assembly GCA_025602915.1). NCBI lineage: Eukaryota > Fungi > Blastocladiomycota > Physodermatomycetes > Physodermatales > Physodermataceae > Paraphysoderma > Paraphysoderma sedebokerense. The sequence continues at coordinate 814,053 of JAHLJZ010000002.1, forward strand.
CATGGAGCAATTCATCAGGTTTAAGCAACTTGGACTAGATCATCACGTCCGCGTTCTAAAAGACACTGTGGTCTCGATCCGGCGCGAAGAAAAGAAAATCAGACTTGCATCCAACAATTATGTTCCGTAAGTCCATGCTTCCCTCGGATCGAAAACATGCCATGAATTGTATCATACGCTAACCTTTGATTCTTCAGATACGATTATCTGATTCTTACACCTGGAGTTCAATTCGATTGTAATCTTCTCCAACCGAAAATGTCTGCATTGCGCGGAGTCTATGCTGTCAGTCAAAAAGATAGTACCAGAATTAATGCTGCTATTGATGCTTTCGCACATACCGAAAGCAATGCAGCGGCTGTAGTGTACGGTTCTGATATACAGGCGATATCCATTATACAAGGTTAGTTTCAAATGACATCAATTCCAAGTGAATCGCAGACTGGGAACGAAGACTCAAATGTCCGTTTCAGGTCTATTATCAAGAGATATACCGGGTGAAAAAATAACATTAATTATTCCGCAAACGAACCTGGAGTCTGGACCGTTTGACATACCGGAAGTTTGGATGAAGGTTAGTAAAATCTCTCTTCTATTGTTGACGTAAGATTACGAGAGTTACTAAAGTATACACATTTAGATAAAATCAAACCTCGAAGAACTCAATGTCCGTGTTATAGAGAATTATACTTTTCAAAATTGCAAAGCCGATAAAGAGCATAGAATTACATCAATAACCATCGTGGTAAGCTGTCCTATATGATTCGCACGAGATTCACGAATAATTAAGAACTTTCATGTTGCATGGAAACAGGACGAATTCGACAACATTCAAGCGGTTCCATGTCAATTATTTTTATACGCGGATCGAAAACGAGTCCATCCACGAACATTTAAAGCAATCAATGAATGTAGTCTAGTGTTTGATGAGTTACTGATAATTGATCGTCAATTCAGAACTAAAGATCCATTCATGTAAGTATTCCGATTAATTCCAAATTCAAAATGTTTTCATTGATTTAATGTCGTTTAGTTTTGCTGGTGGTACCGCCACCAAGTACCTTAGCAAATATCAGACTAAATGGATGCAGCGACATTACGACTCAAGAGAAGTTGGGTATAAAGTAATATCGTTTCCTTGGACATGATTTCACGGCGAAACTAATTGTTGACCCACCACAGCTTGCCAAATTATTGCAACAACTTGTTGACCCAATATCAGATATGTCTGAATTAACGGAACATAAGGTTCAGAAGTACTCAGAACCAAAAAAGATGGAATGTCTTTTACCAGGTATACTTTATAATTTTGTGGAAATAAAAGTTACCTGAACGAAGTAAACTAATATTCTGTGCATACAGGAAACCTGCATTATTTCACGTTTGAGACGCCGCATCTGCAAAACATGTCTCTTCAAGAACGACAAAAGGAACAGTCCTACGTATGCATTTTATATAGCAATACAGTACGCTCGTATTCTCACAAAGTTAATAACTCCTAGGGTCGTGATTTGGTGCTCCGATCCTCAGAAGGGCAACCGTTCAGTTTTTTTCGAATTCACGTCGATCCCGCCGGTTACATTAGATCGCTAACGTATCTCGGTCAACGATCGATTCCGGCGAATAATTATGTCGCGTTGTATGGGCTCCATGAAAAGTATTTGAATAGATTAGTGAGTCGTTATGATGAGGGTATCATTTCAGATTTCGTCAGGTAAGATCATGGACACATTCATTTTATAGTTGTGAACGTGGCTTTCGATTTGTTTACTGACATTTGGAAATCAAAAGTTATTTGAATCAAACATGGGCGATGCCGATATTTCATGATCGATTTCACAATTTTTTGAGTCAAATCAAAAAGACAGTTTTATCAAGAGAAAATAATGACACCACAAAAGAGATTACCCAAGAATTAACCCATTTCTTGAATTTGGACTCGGTAAGTAAATTTCGTGTTTTCAGCTCAAACAAATCCGTCAACATTGGCTAAACTGTTTCCTCATTGGTGGCTTTTAATAATATGTTACAGTCTATACTGCCGGAAGATAAACGTACTGCCATTTTCAAAAAATTCGATGAATCTCCTGAACGTCCGAAACTGGATGCCAAGATACAAGGATACTTGAATAGCATTCCTTATGCTCACTTGGGATGTTGAAAAAGCGACCATAGATCCACTTATTATTCATTCTAAATTCATTCTAAAACTCGATTACGAACGGTATGTTCATCATAGGTCGACAAGAGATTCAGTGTGGAATGTGACTTTCTTATGTTATATGGAGGTTCACAGGCCTGTCTTCATTCGTGTAGATGGGATTCGTATAAGGGAAAATAAATAATTCATTAATCGTTCGATCATGTGTGTATTCAACAACATATCGACAATTGGTTAAAACTCAAACGTTTGCATCAGCTTTGTCTATAAGTACCGACCTCAATCATTGATTTTCTCACATTCATAATCACATTTAACAAAGATGCGGCATGGAAACACAATCTCGTGTTGAGGATGAACAAGTAACTGCCATACTTGGCAAGCCACTGTCCCATTTCAGTCAACAGAGCAGATATTTCTTTCCGTTGCCAAAGTGGATCATAGCCGAGAACAAACAGCTGTGACCACAACTCAAACCTTAACCATTCCTTCGCGTTTTGAATCTTTGATGACATCACGGTATTTAGTTGGCTGATACAGTCACAAATCCCCAGATGTAATGGACCGATATTGCAAGTAATGTTCAACCCAAGCACACTGATACGTAAACGACTGGCCACTTGGTAATGTGTGCAATGACATAGAATAATTTGACTCACGAGCACGAGTTCAATCAAATCTGCCTCAATTAGTGATGCATAAACTGCAAAGAGAGATGGATTTGAGAGATAAAATAATATACACAATAATATATTCAACTCGGCACTATTAAACTTTTCGATATCAATATCAATTTGACGAAAAGCGATCATTCTCGTTTGGTTCAAAATGTCAAAGAGCCAAGGATGTTTCTTTTCTAGGATTTCCGGTCAAACCACACACAATCGTTACTGTTTGCGTTTTAGCTGTCTAGATAAGAACCCTCTGCCGCTGATGGGCTTCCCAAATACTAATTCCTTCCGCATACCCGATCGATCTGTTATCCTTGTTTTAGTTGTTGATGTGGTACTAGTTGATACGGTTGATGAAGTGCTTTCGTTAGAGGTTGTTGTTGTTTGGCTCGGTATTGATGAGCTACTGTTGGAAGATGATGATGACTGATTGGGAATGGGAGGTAATGATATTGACGAGGCATCATTGGATTTGGATATACCTAGAATGGAATAATTGAAGTTAGACGACTGTAATATCTCCGTTCATAAGAAATCATTCAAACCAACATACCATCAGATGAACTTGATGAATTGTCAAGAGGACGAGCAGACTGTGCCGGTGGTTCAGACTGCGAGAGTGATCCTTGAATCTGAACATTCATACTAGATGAAGCCGGATGGACGGTCTTGATATGTTTTGATGGGGGAAGAGAATTCTGAGACTCGGAATGCAACCGTTTGTGTGGTCGAGGGACATCACTGGACGTGGACGACTGAGGGGCCGTTTCACCCTTCTTCTCGCTATCACCGGAAATCGGCGACAACGTAGATGTAGATGTAGAAACCCCCAAACTGCTTTTCTCCTGCTGCGAAGTCAATGTATCCGAGACCGTCTCAGACAGTTTTCTCGCCGAGTTACTCAGATTTTGCTTCACCATATCATCAGAACATTTCCCATCCTTCCTTGTAACGGAATTTTCATCACGCTTCGGACTATGATTATCGCTTTTCTCCTGCTGCGAAATCACTGTATCCGAGACTGTCTCAGACAATTTTCTCGCCGAGTTACTCGGATTTTGCTTCTCCATGTCATCGAAACATTTCCCCCGCTTCCTTGTAACGAAATTATCATCATCACGCTTCGGACTATGACTATCTGTATCTTTCCTTTTTCCCAAGATAACATCCGCTGACGTTGACTCATCTTTAACTTTCATGTCTATTTGAGAGGTTACCGATGACGGCCGTCTTATGGTACGTGTAGGAATTTCAACAAAAACAGCAGTGGCACTAGCTCTTCTTCGTTGGTCCTTTCGATTCACAAAGTCTGAGTCTGACTTTGAGTTCTCGGACTGAGAATGTGTATCATTGTCAAACTTGGTAGAAGGTATATCGTCCGAGTCGTCTCGACGGGGAGAATCGATATCTGATAATGACGACACAGGGGAAAACAGTTCTGGAGCCAACTTGGACGGTGCAGGCACTTTGCTTTGGGGAGTTGATTTAGCATCTGTGGAATAATTCTGCTCAGTGGGAGTCGGTCGTTTGGCGCTCGTTGTATTCTGGTTGAATTTCGTGGCATTCGGCTCTCCAGATTTCGGTATCTTATCAAAAAATGAGTCTGCTTCATCATCTGAAAAATCGTCAGAATCTGGAGGAGGAGACAATGAAGAATCCGATAAGTCGTCATTATCGAATACCGACTGTATAGGGGGATTAAGAGGATGAGAAGGGATGGATGTTTGAGTTTTCGATAAATTTTCATCCTTGGACAAACTCTGCGGGAGTTTCTCAATCAGTTCAATATTATGATTTGTCTTGTCATCACTTTGAGCCTCCAAGGTAACCTGATTGCTCGGATTGACTGCAGCACTGGAATCATTCTCCTTGGCGGGTCGTTTACTCCCCACATCCGACTGCAGCTCTTGACGACCCGTGACTCCAGATTCAGCATCATCAATGTTCGTTTTTAGCAACCTTAAACTTTCAAACTTACGTTTGGTCGGGTGTTCTTTTATCTGCATCCAGTCCGGTGTTTTCGGCGACGAACAGTCAGTTGTCGCACTAGGTGACCCACTGAATTGAGCTGAAAATTTAGAAGATGTAGAAGAGACATGAGTCGGTGTTTTTAATCCTGAAGTCGACGTTTCCATGAGTCTTCGTTTTTTGAAAACTGTCTTATCGATTGGAGGTGATGCTGTGTTCTTGACCGCCGATTCGAGTTTGTCTGGACTTCCATATAAATAGTCAGTTCCATCCCTTGCTTCCTTTTCTTGTGAAGTCGCCGATATTGTAGCTGTTGCAGCTTTGGTAACAGCATTCGGGTTCGATGATAGAGTATCGCTTGGATCGGTTTTATACAACTCTGCATCACTTAAATGCTCATCCTTACTAGTCGTCTCATTGCCTTTGCTGTCGTTCTTTGACTGGGGTAATCGAGGTATCTGCTCATGATTTTGCTCTTGTGATTGGAACTTCTTTTGCCGCCGTTTAGGTTTCGGTTGTCGCTGTGTCCGATTTGTATTTGTGGAAGGTGCGATTGGTTGCTGGAATGGCCGAAAATCGATTGGACGAGATGTTGTGATGGGATCAAGGAGAGGAAGTTGAAGGGGTTGAGAGGCGTGCACAGAGACTGAATCATTTGACGTTAAAGCAGATACTAAGTTAATAATTGTGTCGGGATTCAATAGAGCACTAACTAGGGATGCTGTTGTGGATGGTTCGACCGTTGGCTGAGAGAGAGCCGGCGCGGACTGTGGCACAACTTGAGATTGAGCAAGGCTCTGTAATAGTGAAGCCGTCGTAATCGGTTCCGCCGTAGTTGCCAAGGATGAAGAACTATTATGAGTCATTGTTTGCAGAAGATTGCTGACAGATTGAGTCTCGGATTCAGATGGCGGAATCAGCAGCTGCAAGGCGCTAGCTCCCGCAATCGTTCTGATTAATGCATCGGCGGCAAGAGTGGCAGGCAGTAGATTTGGCTGTGATGGCGCTTGTGATACCGAAGTGATAGTCGGTTGTGAGATTGATGATTGTGAGTTGTCTACAGGCCAAGGTGTCTGTTGAGGAGGGAGAGACGTCGCTGCCGTCGAGGTAACGACGGAAGCTGCTTGAGGCCACGGAATCTGTGGATTCGACTGCGAATATGCATTAGCATAGGGCTGAGGTGGACGATTTCCGATACTGCCATCGCGTTGCAAATGTTGTTGCAATTCTTTTGGCATCCTAAACCGACTCCTTTCACCGGTCGATGACACCATGATTAAATCATCCGGATTGAAATCCATCTTTCTCGCATTTGAATTACCCTGACCACCATCATTAAAGTGGGGGCGAGCCCGACTATCGTTACCATATTCCCGATCTCGATAAGGCCGATTCTTATCCCATCCTTTTCGAAATCGTGAATTATTATCTTCGTATCCTTTACCATACGGAGATCTTTGTCGCCTTGAGTGATTGCCCACTTGTTCAGAATCCTCTTGTCGAGAGTTGTATGGGCGATAACGAGGATGTTGCGATTCGTGGCGATAGGAATGTGAACGTGAATATTGCTCGACGTGTTCAAATTGATTACGAGGATGAAATTGCGACTGGGAGGGATTGGACGAAAAAGGCCGATTATTCTGGGTGCGTTGATTACGTTGGTCATATTGGTACTGGTGCCGATGCGACTGAAGTTGATTTTCTGGAAAACTACGATTACCGTGCGATGGATAGTTAGAATTGAAAGCTTTCCTCTCCCTATGCATGTTCCGATAGCCTTGTCGAGGTTCATTCGAACTGCGTTGATCAATATTAATATCCTGACTCATATACCGTTCATCGCCTTCATCAACCCAGCCCGACTTTCCCTTGTCTTGCTCCTTCGACACCCCCCTCTCCGAAAGATCATGGTGTAATCGAGATGGACCTTCACGATCCCGGAAAGAATTGGGAGAACCCTTTCCACTGTGTTGTCTTGGGATATTCATTTCCCCCGATTGGATATATCGGCCGGGTTCGAGATAGCTGTGTTGTTCAGACTTGGAGTTTCTACTGTCATGAGAAGACACGCTATGAGTACGAACGCTTGATGGAGGCTCTGAATCAGCCCCAGAAAGTTGATTTGAGGGTTGTAGTAGCTCTGGATTACCGTCATCCGTATGTACTACATCGTCTCCGACGGGCACTGATCGATGACTCAACGAATTGTGATCCTCCTCAATGTTAGGGTCAACACTGACTGGGCGTGATTGGTCGGGTGAAAACTGATGTGAAGATCGTAAATGTGCTGATCGCTGCCAAGTTTTATCATTCCGGAACCGATTCCCTTTTTGTATCAGCGAGCCCTCTCGATGGTATGCAGTATTTCGGTTGAAATTAGAATGCTTTTCGTGACGGAAAGTGTCCTGCTCTTGATGATGTTTATATGATGGGTTTCTGAACGGCGGTAGCGAGGGTATCGTCGACAATTTAGTTGTTGCTCCTGTCCCTCGATTGTCTGACACTTTCTGTGGAGGAGGTGGCGGAGGGCGACCAGGCAAAGGAGGGATGGTACTGACTGGGTTCGACAACTGTTGACTTTGCTGGTGGATTCAAAGAATAAAGAAAAGAAATCAATTGTGAATGATGCAATGTCGTGTATGAAAAGCGCCGAAGACTCACCTTTTTGGGTGAAACGCCTCTCAGCAAATTCAACTTTCCTTCACAAATCTCTTTGAACCTCAGTGACTCTACGTCCTCGGGTTTATGTTCTAGTGAAATATTAAAATCATCTAAAGCTTCTTTATATTTCTTCTGATGGTAGTATCTAAATCAACGTGAAAATTCCGAACATTAAGTTTATGCAACATTTACAGTTTTCGCAGAGAGTTGCAAAGATTGAAAAGAACATACATTCGACCACGCAACAAATGACCGTTTTCACATCTCGGGTGAATCTCGATGGCGCTTTGAATATGTTTCAAGGCCTTGTCGAAATCTTTTCTTTCCATGAATCGTTGAGCGTTATTAACGCTGAGAGTTTGAATTTAGAATTTCCACTCATTTATGACATATTGTGACAGTAATTCAATGTTTTACCTTTCTTTGGCCCAGGAAGCATTCTGCCTGTCTCTCAAGGTCAGGTAATTATCTTCCGGTTCTCCTTTCTCGTCTCCATCCCTCCTTTGGCGATTCTTCCGACGAGGTTCTTCGACTGGTAAGAAGGTAGATCCCGGTTCTACTTTAAAAAAGGAAGGCCAAAATTCCATTGTATACGGATTGAGAGCCTCCAGTGCATACTTTTCCGGATCGAACGTTCGGTCTCGCCAGTCCGTTGGTTCTATTGATAAATCTGCACAGAATCATTGATAAAGATGAAAAGAGAGACGTGATGCAATTAGTATGTTATTTATGAGAGTAAGATGATAGAATGAGTATATGTTTTGTCTGGATTAGAATCATTTCGTTTTGAGGTGATTTGATTGCAAACAAGCCCGGACGAGGATCAGTTAAAAGAGGAAACGCCTTGATACCTGCAACAGCCAATTCGTAGTCATCCAGATCGGCATTGGGGGGCGGGGATTGATTTCGGAAGGTGAATTTGGCCTTGTTAACGATGGAGGCGGCCCTTTGAGCGAAAGAGTGCCTCGACAGCAGGGCATCGATGTATGCATTCGCCAGGGCGGTCTTTGAGGACATTTGAGAGTGGTGAGAGTGGGGTAGTGGAGATGAGGATGGCAGAGGGCGAGGCCAGTGGTTGAGGGAGTATCGGGTATCCGTGGGGGGTTATATCGTACAACAAGAGATAAAGAGAGGGAATACAAGAGGGAATGATATCAGAGAGGGAACGAGAGAGGGAATGACAGACAGAGAGAACCCATTGTGAACAGATGTGCAATCAGGGCGAGTGGTTCACCCGTTCACACTGGCCCGTTCACTGCTTGCTATTCCACCTGTGTAAGAGGAACACGCTGCACAGTGTACACAGGATGCGGCATTCCCTCCTCAGCTCACTCCACAGTCCACACACTCCATACACACTATACACACTACTACGCACTACTACGCAGAACACACTGCAACGCTCCCATGCCTCCAAAGAGAACCCTGCCCTCTGATCCCGCCGACTCTCCCTCCGCAACTGCTCCACCCCCTCCCGCCCAAAAAACCAAGAAATCAAAACAGTCCTCCTCCCCTGCTGAAATCGATCCCTCAATCCCAACCAACAATGTCATGCCTCTCTCCTACGACTTTCTCCAAAAGTACAAAACTACTCCCGGCCAACTCAAAATCGTCTCCTGGAATGTAAACTCCTTGAATGCTTCGCTAAAGAAAGGCTTCAAGTTCTACGTCGAGGCCGAAAACCCAGATATACTCTGTCTACAAGAGACAAAATTAAACGATCCCATGCATGGGTTATTCTCAAAGGGTCTTTATCCCTGGCAATATTTCACTCATTCACAAGATAAAAAAGGTAAACACATCTTCCATTCCTCATGAGTGGAGGGACCACCCGATCGTTCATTTGGACCGAAGTTGTTGTGACTCTGCCCAAATGAATTAATCTGGGTGGTTTCGCGTCTCAGCTGTGTGATCTGTCAAAACCTAAACATTTCCCTCTGTTTCCTCGCATTCTTCACATTTCAACAGGCTACTCTGGTTCTGCAATCTTCTCCAAAGTCAAACCACTCAACGTGACCTACGGACTCCCCTCCACCGATCTCGACAACGAAGGTCGATTGATCACACTTGAATTTTCCAAATTTTACTTGGTCGCCGCTTACGTTCCTAATGCTGGCGAAGGATTAAAAAGATTGGATTACAAGCAGGAATGGGATAAAGAGATGAAGCGGTATTTGAATGAATTGGACGGGAAGGACGACAAGTACTTGATTTGGGCTGGTGATTTGAATGTTGCCCATCAAGAAATCGATTTGGCCAGGCCAAAGACGAACTCAAAGTATGTGTTTATGATATTGAAATTTATCTTTGTGCTCTACCTTTTGATTTCGGGTAGATGGACGTTAAAGAGGTTGAAAAAGTATGGAACCAGTCACCTAACGTGATGTCAATGGCCACAGGACACCCGGTTTCACTCCGGAAGAACGACAAGATTTCACCGACATACTGAATTCGGAACCGCCTTTAATTGATACATGGCGTCACTTACATCCCGATCTCCAAAGATACACCTACTTTTCTTACAGATTCCAATGTCGCAAAAAGAATCTTGGGTGGAGGCTAGACTATTTCGTTGTGAGTGAAAGACTAATGAAAGAGGGTAAAGTGGTCTCAAGTGAGATACGCGAAGAATGTTATGGCGCTTCGGATCATGTACCCATTGCATTGGTTGTGAAGGATTTGATGTCCGATGAGGAGCAGCAAAAATCAGAAGAATAAGAAAACGTGTAAATAATAATTGAATAGATCTGTTGAACAGATAAATCCATTTTTCCCCAGAATGCGTTCAATGCAGCATTATTCGTGCAAAAAAAAATGTCATATTAGTATTTGAACATCTAGTCTGGATGCTCAATTCTTTTTAAGTACACAATTATACATTCACGTCGAAAGCTGCCCTTTCACAAATGAAAGGAATAACTATGCCGAAAACGATAGGATACATGGAGGCTACATATATCATTCCTACATTTTTTACATTTACCAAATGTACTTGTATTAATAACAAAATCGTGAATGGTTGAAAACGAAGAACGACAAACACCTTTTAAACTTTTTCCAGGTAGTCTAACCAAATAGAATTATCCACGAGTATATTTTCCATAAATATGCAAAATGAACACTGAAGCGATAAACACAAGCGAAGCGATGAGGACGACAACGGGGTCACTATTGAAAATGTTTGATTACACGACAAATTCCAGTTAGTCTCTCCGTTTCCCCACACGGTCTCTTCCGAAATCCGAACCAGTATAAAACGAACAGAAAGACAAAGGTAGCAGCCGCCACAGTCACCTGTCAAAAATACCTTGAATCTGAAATCTGAAAAAACAAAAAGAATAAACAAGTCATGGATAATTACACTTTCAACCCAGGCGAATCATCATTGTACATTCTCATCATCCCAGCATTTGAACCACCACCGACAGCTCTAGCTGCGGCAGTATTTCCACTTTTGGCTACTGTTCTCCTCCTAAATAATATTTCCAAGTTTGACAAACAAAATCAAATTAGAAAATGTATATTATCCATCGTCCACGATGTCCAGGACACGAAATCACAAGAGTGTTTGTTTACAGGGCGTGAATGATATGATTGGATTCATAAGACGAGAACGCCGACAGGATAAAACATTTAAAAGATAGTGTGCGAGATGAACGGATAAAGTACCTGACGTTTCTGGGGGAAGTACCGCGGGGAGAAATGGCGGGGGATGAACCGGTCGAAGACTAAAAATAAACAAAATCAACAGGGCGGGGACAGAACGGTGGATAAAGAGAGCAGAGTGGGTTAGTTGCGAAAGAAGCGTCCGGGAACAGAATAAGGAAGGGTATCCACCATAATGTGAGATGAGTATAAATGTGATGTATGTGGATAGAAGGATGTGAGTGATGAAGATGGAATCAATCGAGGGAGGAATGGTGGGTCTTGAGGCAAGTTCAAGAGAAACGTATTATCCACTTAAGTCACGTGATTTTATGTACTTATCTTACTCTTGTACTCTCCTCTTGATTCCTTTCTTGCACTGTTGCTGAAACGGCAGTCATTGCTTCTGTTTATAATCATTGGAAAGTGATCATTACACTGTTTCGATCAGTACAAGTAGCTGCATTCCTGGGACAGCGGAACTGCACCCAGATTCACCAAAATTAAATTTTTGTAGATTCTAAAGGAAAGATTTCATTCCTTCTGTTTATGATCATTGGAAATTGATCATTACACTATCTGTAATTATAAGTAGCAGCATTCCTAGAACATCCAAGTCCGGAAACCACGTCAAGAGTGCGGAAAAGCAAACAACAGAGCGGAAAAAGGATCAAGAGTGCGGAAATGAACTCTGATTCATCAAAATCAGATTTCTGTAAATTCAAAAGGAAATATTTCTTTCCTTTCTGTTTATAATCATTCGAATTTGATTATTGTATTGTTTCCGTCAGTATAAGTAAAAGCATATTTGGAACACGAAAGTCCGGAAACCACGTCAAAAGTGCGGAAAAACGATGGAGAGTGAGGAAAAGCGACCGAGAGTGCGGAAAAAGGATCAAGAGTGCGGAAATGAACTTCTGATTCACCAAAATCAGATTTTTGTCACTTGTAATGGAAAAGTGTCTTTCTTTCTGCTTATAATCATTGAAAATTGATCATTATATTGTTTCTGTCAGTACAAGTAATAGCATTTCCGGAACATCCAAGTCCGGAAACCACGTCAAGAGTGCGGAAAAACGACCAAGAGTGCGGAAATCCACTCTGATTCACCACAATAATGTTTTTGTAAATCCTAATCAATATATTTCTTTCCTTCCGATTATAATCAATGGAAAGTGATCATTACACTGTCGGTGAGTTAAAGTACCAGAATTCCTGGAACACCAAAGTCCGGAAACCACGTCAAAAGTGCGGAAAAATGATCAAGAGTGCGGAAAATCGACCAAGAGTGCGGAAATGAACTCTGATTCATCAAAATCAGATTTTTGTACATTATAATGGAGATATTTCTTCCTTCTGTTTATTATCATTGGAAATTTATCATTACACTGTCGGTGAGTTAAAGTACCAGAATTCCTGGAACACCAAAGTCCGGAAACCACGTCAAAAGTGCGGAAAAATGATCAAGAGTGCGGAAAATCGACCAAGAGTGCGGAAATGAACTCTGATTCATCAAAATCAGATTTTTGTAAATTCAAAAGGAAATATTTCTTTTCTTTCTGTTTATAATCATTCAATTTGATTATTGCATTTTTTCTGTCAGTATAAGTCAAAGCATATTTGGAACACGAAAGTCCGGAAACCACGTCAAAAGTGCGGAAAAACGATGGAGAGTGCGGAAAAGCAACCCAGAGTGCGGAAACCACGACCAGAGTGCGAAAATCCCCTCTGATTCACCAAAATCAAATTTTTGTAAATTACTATGGAGATAATTCCTTCCTTCTGTTTATACTCATTGGACAGTCATCATTGCGCTGTCGGTAGAACAAGTAGTAGCATCCCTAGAATACCAAACTTTGGAATCCGCGTCAAAAGTGCGGAAAAAACGACAAAGAGTGCGGAAACTAACCCCAGAGTGCGGAACTGCACCCAGATTCACCAAAATTAAATTTTTGTAGATTCTAAAGGAAACATTTCTTTCCTTCAGTTTATGATCATTGGAAATTGATCATTACACCATGTGTAGTTATAAGTAGCAGCATTCCTAGAACATCCAAGTCCGGAAACCACGTCAAGAGTGTGAAAAAGCAAACAACAGAGCGGAAAAAGGATCAAGAGTGCGGAAAAACCGCCAAGAGTGCGGAAATCCACTCTAATCCGCTAAAATCAGATTGTTGTAACTTATAATTGAAAATTCACTTTCCTTCTGTTTAGAATCATTGGAAATCGATCATTACACTCTTTCGGTCAGTACCGGTAATAGCCATTCCTGGAACGCCAAAATCCGGAAACCACATCAAAAGTGCGGAAAAATGACTGAGAGTGCGGAAAAACGACCAACAGTGCGGAAATTCATTTCGATTCACCAAAATGAAATTTTTGTAAATTGTAATAGAAATTTTTCCTCACTCCTGTCTATAATCATTGCAAATCCATCATTTCACTATCAGTAAAGCTCACTAAAGCTCAAGTAACAGAATGCTTGGAACATCAAAATCCGAAAACAACGCTCACAGTCCGGAAACCACGTCAAAAGTGCGGAAAAACGATGGAAAGTGCGGAAATTCACTCTGATTCCCTAAAATCAAATTGTTGTAAATTTCAATAAAAATATTTCTTTCATTCTGTTCTTAATTATTGATTTTCATCATTACACTATCGGTGAGTTCAAGTAATAGAATGCTCACGGATGACTAGTATTCTTTTGACAGATTTTAGGTTGGGATTGTGCACACACACACTTTTACTTGTTTTCAGCAATACAGAGAGATGACTTAGTGTTCTTTTAACCCATATTAAGATGTTGTTGTACCCTCGCACACACTTTCACTTATTTTCAGCAATTCCGGCGGAATACGCGATCTGCACTTTGTCCTTGTTTCTGCCGAGTAGCACATAAAGTTCCCAGCCCCGCTGTTCAGTGTCCAGTATCCCCGCTCCACATCCTCCGTCCCTCTCTTCCATAATTCTACTTCCGTCATTCGTCACGCTCTCCACTCTGTCTTCTTGCACTATTCCATTCACTCAACAAATATGCCAAGCAAAGTCTACGTTATCGGGGTCGGAATGACCAAATTCGAAAAGCCCGGCAAACGTAACTACTGCTTCTTCTTTGCGTTCCCCATTTTCCTTAGTGGGTCCCAGTCTATCAAATAATTGACATTCTACTTTGTTAGGCGACGATTTTGACTACCCTGACATGGCTAGAGAAGCTGCCACCAAAGCATTATTGGATGGTAAATAGTTATCCGTCCTTCAGTCGATTCCACCCATCATCTGACGTCTTGCGCCTTTATACTCACTTTCTAGCCAACATCAATTACGACGACGTCAAACAAGGTGCATTTTCAAATAACCGTGCTTTAATTTCATCGGCGACCATTTAACATCTTTTACAGCTTTTGTCGGCTACTGTTACGGAGATTCTACCTGTGGACAACGTGCCCTCTATCCACTCGGATTGACTCAAATTCCAATTATCAATGTCAATAATAACTGTTCTACTGGTTCTAGTGCATTGTTTATGGCAAAGCAAATGGTTGAAAGTGGACTCGTAGATTGCGCCATGGCTCTGGGATTTGAGAAAATGGCACGAGGTGATAGTCTATTTTCTTTCGAAACTACTTATTTTACCCAGAAATGAAGAAATAACTATGAACTTACGTTTCTTATTGCTAATATTCGAATATTATTTCATTAGGATCCCTGACTTCCGCTTGGACCGACCGTACCAATCCGCTCGAAGAACATCTTACCACCATTTCGGCGAAAACCGATCTTGATTTCCAAATTCCCATTGCTCCACAAATTTTTGGCCTGGCCGGCATAGAATATTGCGAAAAGAAAATAGGTTTGAAAGATGTTGAAAGTCAAAAGAAAGTGTTGAGTAAAATCGCGTGGAAGAATCATTTGCATAGGTTCGTCTCGAAATGGTTCAGCGTAGTGGTATAATGGAAATTGACATCGTTCTCCTTCTAATTTGGCAAACAGTACTAAGAATCCCTACAGTCAATTCCGTGATGAATATTCCTTGGAGCAAGTTCAAAAATCCCGCAAAGTTTTTGGTCCATTGACAATGGTACGCTTTCATTTCTTTATACGGTTTCGCCCGTCTTAGTTGGTGATCTAAAATTATGTGGATAAAGCTTCAATGTTGCCCTACGTCCGACGGATCCGCTTGTGCTATCGTCGCGTCTGAAGAATTTGTCAAGAAACATAATCTGGGACCTCAGGCTATTGAAATTGGAGCCATGGTATTAAAAACTGACGGACGCAGTGCTTTCCCTGGTAATTTTTATTTTTTCGGTATCATCCGTCGAAAGCGATCAAGGTGCTAATTGGAATGACATTCAGGTATGTTTGATGCCGCCAACGGAAAACCCTCCGATATCGTCGAATCCGCCGTCTCTTTTTCGGAGGTAGCAGGATACAGTATGACTTCCACCGCAGCCAAAGAGGCTTATCGACTGGCCAACATTACTCCGGCGAATGTTCAAGTGATCGAATTACACGATTGCTTCTCCGCCAACGAACTGATCACTTATGATGCCTTGGGATTGTGTCCGGATGGTTCAAATGCCGGAGACTTAGTTGAGAGTGGAGCCAATATGGGGAAAGAGCTCAAAGGGAGGAGATACGTGATCAATCCAAGTGGTGGGCTCATCAGTAAAGGTCATCCATTGGGGGCGACTGGTTTGGCGCAATGTACGTATTAGAAGCTGCCTGTGTAGTCGCTTTCTTTTGCCATTTTCCATCTCATACTTGCACTTCGTTTTAACTAATCCTATCCGCTAGGCGCCGAATTGACTTGGCAACTCCGACAGTGGTGCGGATCACGACAAGTTCCTCAAATTCAAAATGCTTTACAACACAACATCGGACTCGGCGGTGCCGTTGTTGTGTCCATTTACCGTCGTCCCACCACTTCCTTCTCGTCGCAAGGATGGCAAGATCCGAGAGAAAGGTTTGGATATAATCCTGCTGTGGAATGCAGAGGAGTCAGTGATGAAATGGTGCAAAAAGTGAAGAGTAGGAAAACATTGATGGCGGCTGGAGGAAAGGCGAGATTGTAGGCGCATCCTCAAAATCTGATTAAAACCTGGTTTCTTGTGTGGAACCAAAATATGAAGTAGGCATTGTATTCAAAAAGAAGAAATTGTATTATTTTACAGAACTATATTCAATTGATTGTACAAATTACTTTGGTTCCTCTGATTGCAATTGTTAGTCATCACAGACTACCCAAGACTTGGTACCACGCATCAATAACGATTCCTTGATTTCCGTTTTTGTTGCTGCAAACCAGTAATAATAAAGTAAACGAGATTAATTAGTCAAGGGTAACCCAACCGATCTCTATTATTATCAAAACATAATCAAACTTTTCAGCAGAACGTAGCTTCCTCCAAATCTAAGACATAGCTAACGAAACCAAAGTAGTAAAAAAAGAAAATTCAAACAACGAACCCACAACTTTTTACAATCTTTGTAATCCTGAAACATCTTTGAACACATTGATTTATCGTAATTATTGACCTCTAAACATTTTATAGACTCCGAGGCCTCGATTTTACAGAACTGTGATAACGTGGGTAAAATATCCGGGGACGTGGAGGTCGATGATTTGGAAGTCGAAGTAGAAGAAGAAGATGATGATGAGGAGGAGGAAGACATGGGGTTAGATAGTGGATGTGGTAAGTGTGAATCCGAGAATGATTGAAAGTGGAGATGCAAAGTGGCCGACGAATTGACTCGAGGTTTGGTTATAAATCAATCGGTAACGTAACGTTGCCAAGTTTTCGGCCGATCCAAAGATTCGTAGACTACTTGCTTTTCTCTTTTATTTATACGTTTCTTTCTGGTGTCTCTACGAGATGACCGAATCACCGATGGAATGGTCTCTGCTGTCTTCTAGTCTTGATATACTGTAATAGAGTGGGTGATTAGCACGTGAGGAACATTGATTTTCAGCTTTGTGATTTCCGCCATGATAAGCAAATTTCTCGTCTATCTTCAACATATCGTTGAATTTCTGTACGTCTGACGAGTTACAATAAACGATTCTTCCTGAGAATATATATATTCTTGTACTGTTATTTGATGTTCTTCACTTGCTGATAACCCATGGTAATAAAGAGCCCAAATATCAAAGAACCCTGACAACACGTGACTAGCACGTGATTAAATTTTCACTTGGAAATTCGCTCCCTTCTGGAATAGGCCGCCAAAATCCCGGGGCGTCATAAAGTGTCTTTGTATCCACAGATAAAAGATTGACGATTCCATTCCTCTCTCGGATCATCGACATCTCTAGAACGATCACAGATACTCTGGATATCCTGCCTTGGATGGAAATCCTCTCTCTCCTCGATCTTCCATCTTCCCTGCACTACTAACTCCACCGTACTTCCGCTTCCTCCCTCCTCGCTTTCATTGCACAAACAAATGTTCTCGAGATTGTCTTCGAAACGGCACAAAAATTCCCATAATAATGAAATACCTTCTTCCGCACATGATTCAGTCCCGCAAACTGTAGATGATGCAAAGCATACTACTCACAAATCTAGCCACTCCTTTTTCGCAACCTTGGGCTTCTCAAAGCCAAAGAAAGATGACACTACAATTCATCAACCCGGTTCGACTCCAAATTCTCAAACCGCCTCAACACACTCACAATCTTCAACTTCGTCAAACCTAATATCCCATCGAAATGCTCAATCGGTTCCTAATTTTCCTGATTTTGGCGGAACTTCGTCCAGAGATATCGCTCCATTCGAATTGTCCATTCCACCCAGTCAATCTTCCTCCATGATGGATGTTCATTCAGTTCCAACAATGACTCCTTTGAGACCTTCAATTCCGGTTGACTCGTCTTCGCCGTTTCCGTTAACCGCCCTCACTGATACTTCACCCGCATTAGCCAATAATCGAATCATGCAAAATCTTATGCTTCGTCAGTCGGCTGCCGTTCAGCAACAACAGAACCAACAGCAACAGCAACAACCTCACCGCCCAATTTCGGATAAGGCCTCCCAAAAATCGAGAGTTTCATTGAAAGATGGCAAAATCGATTTATCTAATTTACCGGGTTATTTACTCCGGATAAGGCAAAATTTTGGAACTTTGAAAAAGCGGGAACCATGCGTCGTTGGTCCCGAACATTTCATCAAAATTAAATTATTAGGGAAAGGTGATGTCGGAAGAGTGTATCTTGTACGGCGAAAAGGTATGTTGATTTGGTGTTCAAAAACTCTGGCGACATTGATGAAAGTGCTAACGATCGCGAACGGTTGCAGGTACAAATAAATTGTACGCCATGAAAGGTAACTTTGCGATATATTTCGAATGAATACGAATAGGATTGTAATACTAAGTTCATGATTGTGTGTTTGCCAGTGTTATCGAAGCATGAAATGTTGAAACGAGGAAAGATAAAAAGAGTGTTATCAGAGCAAGACGTCTTGGTAATTAGGCTGCATTTCAGACTTTTTGATTTCGTAATTGATCTATGAATTAACGAGCGAGTAATATTCGTAGTCTTCATCAAATCACCCATTCATTATTACTTTGTACCATGCCTTCCACACCGAAAAGAATATTTACTTTTGCATGGAATATTGTTTAGGTGGAGAGTTCTATAGAGCTTTACAAAGTCGACCTGGTAAATGTTTAAGAGAAGAAGAGGCAAGGTTTTATGCTGCTGAGATTTTATGTGGTAAGTTGTGCCGGATGAAAGTCGTAGATAGACAAGTTAGTTGGCAGATCTCATTAGTAACTCTATTTCGCACGTTTAAATAGCACTTGAATATTTGCATTTAATGGGATTTATTTATCGAGATCTCAAACCCGAAAGTAAGATTCTTCGTCTAGTGATTGTATTTTGTCGCGCGTCTGAATTGCTTACTTATCTTTGACTTTGGCTCTAGATATTCTACTTCATCCGTCCGGCCATATTAAACTGACTGATTTCGATCTGTCTCGAAAAGCCGATTCCTTTTATCAACCTCTCCTTGTTCACAAGTCACATAAATTATTTTCTTCAAAAACATCGTTACATTCAACTACCGACGAGGCCGCACATGGACATATAACCTATTTAACGAACCCGAAACACTATGCAGTTGATACAGATGGTTGTATCGGTACATTTAGGACAAATTCTTTTGTCGGAACCGAAGAGTATATTTCACCAGAGGTCATCGTGGTATGTTAAACTTACAACAAGAATCATTCAAGGTTTATAGCTAACTAAAATATAATCAGGGTAATGGCCACGGCGCACCTGTCGATTGGTGGACGTTAGGCGTATTATTATTTGAGATGCTGGTGGGTGAATTTTTATTGCAATTTATCCTATTTTATGTGTGTCTGACCATTTTGATTTTGATTCCAGTACGGACGTACACCGTTCAAAGGGCCAAATCGCAATGCGACTTTTGTCAATATTCTCAAACGCGAACTAATGTTCCCTCCTCATTCCGTTTACCTAGTCTCTTATACCGTCAAAACACTTGTTCGAAAATTGCTTATTAAAGATGAATTCAAAAGGCTGGGTTCGAAATCCGGTGCTTCAGAAATCAAATCTCATCCTTGGTTTAAAAGTATTCAGTGGCCTTTGTTAAGAAATATGAAACCGCCAATAATACCCGGTCCAGCAAAATGGGCCAATGTTCAAGAATGGTTGGCTAACGACGAAACTTTATTGGCCGAACGGGAGGAAATGATAGATATAGAAACTAGAAAAAGGGAGATCGTTGATTCAAAAGGGGTGGTGAATGTCCAGGAGATACGAAGCGAAGATTTAAGTAGAGACAAGGCCAAGACAATGGAGATTGACGAAGTTGCACCGACAGTTGAATCATTACTGGCTCAGTCGAACCTCCAGACTCAGAATGCTTCGAACTCGAATCACCAGCATCAACCCTCATCAACATCTCATCCTCCAAATTCAACGACTAAATCTCCAATTCATCCCCCCATATACCCAACGCCATCATCGCGAACCGCATCTCCCGTCGAGCCTTCTTATAGTCCGACACCTCACGCAGTTCCATATCCCCCATACCCGCCGACATCACTCTCGAATATCGAATCTGCTGATCCTTCTGAATCGGTCGCAGCATCTTCTGCAACTAGACAACAAACCT
This sequence comes from Paraphysoderma sedebokerense, assembly GCA_025602915.1. Lineage (NCBI taxonomy): Eukaryota > Fungi > Blastocladiomycota > Physodermatomycetes > Physodermatales > Physodermataceae > Paraphysoderma > Paraphysoderma sedebokerense. Next base: position 834,305 of record JAHLJZ010000002.1, read on the forward strand.
TTGACAACAACAATGAACGTGCATCTATCCACGCCTCACTACAGTTACATCGAGACGGCAACAATATGATAGGAAACGGAGAAAAATCAATGTTTGGCCGATTAAGCATGGCACGGAAAAGTTTAATGAAATCTATAGCGCAAAAATCTGACGGGTCACAAGCTAATGGCAGTCACCACACTGGTGATGAAATGGACGTTGATTCCGTGGACGAGCCTCCAGAAAATCCTTTCGCCGAGTTCAAAAGTTTAACGTTGTTGCACGGAGACGATGAGTTAGACGAAATTTTATAGTTGCATTCTTTTTCTTGCTCTGCTATACAAACTCGTTACGAGATAGCGGTGTTATGGTGGCTGTTAAGATTTGCCGAGGACGTGTCAGTAATGAGTTCAGAGCCCGTTGTGGGCTCTAACTTACTTAATACTTTGTCTAGGAATATAATTGTAGCATAATTGAAAATGTGAAGTGTATAATTGCTTGTACAGTAATCAAAACGTTGTTTCATTGTAGTTTTGTGAAATTGGGATATTGGCCTTGTTGTCCTCTGAAGGACTGGCAACTTGTACAAGTTTAGGGTCTCGCAATTATAGCTTACTATTGTCATATTGGCTTACTCTTACTCGGCGACGCAATAAAGGAAATCATTGTTTCATTGCTTGATGTCATCCGCAATCGTCTCTACTCTCGCGACTCGGAGTGTTCCGTGGATGAGGACGGTGCACTCTTGGTAACCGTCACGTGTCAAGCACAACTAATCAACCACCCCTTCAATTCCGACATCATAGTGACATTTAGTATTACACAATACAGCCAATCTCAACCTTCCAGATGGCATCACGATACTGCATAAATTCGCTATTTATATCGTCCAGTGTATCGCGGCAGATAAAACCACATTCTCCGTTTCTCTCATCCGCGACCGCATCTATTCACTCTTCGTCTTTTCTTTCCGCTAAATCAAGTCCACAAGCTGCCCAACCTGCCAAAAAGAAAGGCAAAGCAACACACGTAGGTGGAGATTCTCGATATGTTTTGATTAAACAAGTATTATACGATTCCTCGATAAAACAAGTCCCGTCTCCGTCGGAAGATCAAGTCGATCAGCATACTGTTATTTCGAAAGCGTGGGGGATACTACGGAATGAAGAAAATCTGCGTAGAGAGGCAGATATGAAGAAGAAATATGAAAGGATGAGAGAAGCGATGTTGGATTTGGAGAAAAGTTATCCTGAATTGTTCGAAAAAGCGATGGAAAAGGATAGTGTGGACGAGTCGCTGTATTTTCCTAGATTGATGAAAGCTCCAACAGAGACCCCGGCTACTCAATTGTGGAATTATGATTATACGCCACCAAAGTCGTCGTAGGTTATGGTACATTCTGACATTGATTGAGAGTCGTCCTCAAGTATTGGTAGAATACCCAAAATGTGATTATCATGTGTATAATAAATCTATTATTCAGTCAATCATCGGCGGAAAAAATGACTTATGTTTTACACCATTCTTTATTTCATTTTTCATTTACAACATTTCAATTAGATCAATCTGTACAGATGAAGATAAGGTTACAGGCTTGATAGATGCTCAACAGGGATTAACCGGCACAACCACGGCAACTACAAAGTGATAGCAGACAAAGAAATCCATGAGCAATGAGTCCAAATCTCATGAAAGGAACATATGAACGAAAATTCAATAACATACCCGCAATGTTGACACATTACCACAGTGTCGGCATCCAAGTCTTTTTTCGGTACCCGACAAATACAAGCAGTCCCGAAGTTTGTGTCCCTAGCTTGTATACATCGAAGACAGCACAAATTTTCGTATCCAGGCTGCCGAGAAATCAATGAAGAAGAATAGCCAGTTAGATCAGACATTCAACTTTCCAACACAATGGATCGAGCGGCAACGACAACACACCTTCTTCCACTTAGCAATCAAATTGGCATCCCCGTAACCTTCTTTCAATAACCAATCATAGAGTTGTCGACTGATAGCTTTTCGTTTGTAATATAATTCATACACATAACGAGATCTCTGATGATGTAGCCGAAAGATGGGCCATAATGACTCGACCTTTCTTTTACCTTCGTCGGGCTCATTTTCGGCTATCGGCACGAAAGGAAAGGCAACGGCAACATGAAAGAAGAAGAAACAAGTGCATTAAAGGTCAGTCAGTTTTAATGGGTGGGCAGGTAAATAAAGTGAGTAAAGGGGAATCTTGTTGGCAGCATTCCAAATTGAAGGCCACTTTCCAGTTGTGGGCAATAGGTTTTAAAAGCCACTTTCCTCTCAGCATAGTTTTCGCTTGTGCTGTTATTGCCTTGATGAAAGAAAAGAATCTCCAAAAATTCATCGCTAATCGGATCAGAACGAACCTTCTCTCATCTTCTGCTCAAACTCTTTCAAAGTCGGCTCAATTTCATCAAATCCTTCTGGCGGTCTTTTTGAACGACTTGTCTTGATTTTCGGCATCGTTTGCTACTGTATGACTGGACTTTGAAGTGATTGAGTGTGACCTCTGACGAGGTATTCAGGTTTCGAGAATAGATTCCAGAGACCACCGTCCAAACAGAGAGGTCCATAAGGAAACCCAAGTCACGTGCTTAAATTAATAACGCGGGCTGGTAGAATTTGGGGAGAGTTTTATTCTATTTTTTACACACAATGCGAAAAGTAATAATACAATGAACATATCGAAAAATCAATAAAGTTGTACAATGCTATAAATGAAACTATCTAAACTGGCTTAGGGAAATCTGGTTGATTTTCGGGAGATGCGTCTATGACGACTTTGAGGGTCACCAAATGTTTATGGATTCTTTCAATGTTTGGATATTTTGACATGTCAACGTTGAATCTACCGATTGCGATGGTGAGCGAGCATAACTATGAATCAAATCAGTCATTCTTAGCGATGTTAGAACTTACCGGTTTGCATTGTAAACTTGAGGGACCAAGCAAACATCAGCCATGGTCATCTCGTTTCCGATACAATAACCTGATTGAGGGTTGCTATATTTTGCTAAAATCTTCTCAAGAGCATTGAATCCCTCCGTGATGACCCATTTTCCCCATTCAGCTCTTTTATCAGCCTCATCGGAGTAACGTTGAAGGACTCGAAGATTTTGAACTGGCTGTATATCAGCTGCAATTTGATTAACTATCGCTCGAACCTACGATGGAATGTCCGTTTATAAAAGGAACGCCGGGGAAATAGAACACGGTCCTAATTACATACAATGGCGCGGAGATGAGGATCTTTTGGAAGAAGTGCTTTCTCCGATCTTGTTTCTTCTAAATCTAAATGAGTTAACAAACTTTAGCATCGGAAGTGTTCATACATTCGTTAAAATTAAATTAGATAATCGTACACTCAATAATCGCAATCGATTGAATCAAGACATGGCCGTCAATTTCAAGTGATGGCACCACTTTGTTGGGATTAAATTTACTGTACTCTTCGCTTTTCTGTCGTAATTGCAGATATGAATTGATCAGCTCATTATTGTTCTTCGCAATCCGTTAGAATTGCGGAATATGTCAAGTGTTCATACCTGCTCATTCTTAAGTAAATTGACCGGCTTGGAAGTATAGCTGATCCCCTTATAGTTCAATGCAATTCGAACTCTCCAGGAGCAGCTACTTCTGTAATAAGTGTGTAAAGTTACGGACATACTTTCGAAGTGTTTCAAGTGATTTGAATATACTTGTGAGCGGGGAGTCGGAGATTAGAGAGCGCTTGTTTATTTCAGCAATCTCATTCCGGACCTCGCCACTCGCCTCCGATACCTTTCCTGTCTTCATTAAGGCCCCATTATATGAATACTTCTCCTGAATCAGCAAATACCCATGCCCACTATCGAAACCGGACGCAGTATTATTCTTCCTCGGAGTTGATCAATGACAAGACTCATGTTTACGGATGGTTGCTTCTCATTACGAGCGCCTTCACGTTTGTTGGTGGTCTTTACAGTACTGTAATCAGTAAATGGATGCCGTATACTGGTATTGAGGTGTGTCTGTTTCCAGTTGGATAAGGTTCGGTAGATCGATTCATGTATTAAGCAGCCATTCAATCATAGATTTTAGATCTCATCAAACGCGACGAGTACTATTGCTATTTAGTCCCATTAACTTTGCCGGTGACAATTGCTTTCATACATCTCAACTGGTTAGGCATGAAGTTATTTCGACATTCTCCAGGGATGAATACTAGTAACTCTGCGTTGAAAGCAAAACGAACGATGAAGAAAACGGAGTAGAATATCGCAATATAATGTGTAGAATTGTGTGGTATAATATTTGTATATACAAAATAGAACAGCTATAATATTCAACCCGATTATTTTGCAGGCGAAACTTTCGTCATCCAAGAATCCAACAAATATTTCACTGAACTGCGCACAACTTGTCTTTTCCATTCCGCTCCCGCAGGTAATCCTTCGTCGACGATAATACTTTGAGAAAAAGTGTGAAGCCGAACAGAATTTACAAGGCTTTTTGAAGCTTCAGCAGTTGTCTCTAAGAGAGGAGAGGATTTGGATGACACGATGGAATAGAATTGCAAAAGCTTGACCGGTTCTGCGGCGATATAGAAAGGGAATACTGTCAGAAACAGATTGACTTTGGCTACTGAAGCCGGTTCATTCCCATAGTCGGTTTCCAGTTTAGAATGTAAAGCCTATTGAATGCACAGAATTAGCGGCAGCTTTAGAGAATAAGTATCTGTGGGACCGTACAAACCTTAGCTTGGATCATCGCTTCCTCGACGGTACTCATGACAGGTACATTAACTACAGCGCTGGAACTTAGATTCGTTCGAACATCTACTTCCATTTCCTTCTTCTTTTTCTTCGAAACCAAGCTTATAGCATCGTATATATCACGTTCGAAGTCCGGAATGGCGATATTAGGCGTGGCAAAATGTACTGTTAAAGAAGATCCAGATCCCTTTGGGAATGTAGAAGACGTTGGCGAAATGGGTGGCGCGATTGTGTCGATAATATTTGTGGTGATGGAAGAAGTCAAAGTACCTTTGTTTTAAAAAATAACGGTCATTCTCAGCTTGCCAATTAATTATACTCCACTTCGTTAAATTATTTGTAAGAGACGAAAAAAATAAACCAAACAAACCTAAATCCTCAAGATGAAGGGATTTAGCTAACCCTTTTACGTTTTCGTTATTAGTTACTGCTTTTACGCTATTCCATATCCCACCGAATGCAGTCAAGCCTGACCATCCATTCTGCTCTTCAATTTTTTCCTTCGTCAATGAAGATGTTTTTTGAGAAGCTGCTCCAATACTTGATTGATTATTTGTAGGTTCACTTGTTTGCTGCTGAGGAACTTGTTTAATATCGGCGGCCTGATGTTGGATTGTGGCAGGCTGAGAATTGACAGCGATTTGAGCTGGAGCACTAACAGGTTCAGAGCTACTCTCTGGTTTACTCAATTGATCGAGAAAGTCAAGAACGGACTGTGCATTCGTCGTTTGACTACTGTCCACGGTCGATGGGGGCTTTGCATTTGTGGTGGTCGTATTTGCTGAAGTGAGATTTTCCAGAGACTCAAGAAAATTCAAGACGTCTCTTGAGTCGGTTTGGGGCTTGTTATCATTGCTTGATGCGGCAGAAGACATGTTCAATCTGGCACAACTTCGGCTTGGTAGAATCGAAGCAGAAGATGACCAAGGGAGGACGCGTGAGCACGATGATAGTAACAAGTTGGTCCAAGGGAGTACGAAGGGCTTTATTTTTCATCAATAAATCAAAATACTTTATTTTAGGAACAATGAATTTAGCAGCAGCAAGCTTATTTATTCTGGGGGCGGTCCACGGTAGCGCTGTAAAATTCATTGAAGGTTAATGAGTACTCTTAGGTAGACGGTAAAACTGATGGAAAACTCACCAGTCTCCCTTTTCCCTTGACTACTCTACCCTCTCTATCTTTTCTGACCCATTCACGTTCTTCCTGGTACCCGCCCCAGCGGCCACGCCCATTGCGATACCCTCCTCGGCCCCGGTAACCGTAACCTCTTTGGGCGGGTTCGCCTCTATTGTTGCTTAATCCGTCACGATTTACAGGTGGAGACGGTGATGGAGACCGAGGAGGTGATGCGTCGTCTTTTAGGTGCTTCGGAGTACGAGATCGCCCTCGAGACGGCGATCTGGAATTCTTAGCTTGATCAGATTCCGCATCGGAGTGGGAACCTTCAGTTTCGGAAGAGTTATGTCTACTCTTAGACTTCTTACTCTTTCGCTTTTTGTCTTTTCTTTCTTTCTTCTTTTTCTTCTTCCGTCGACGTCGTTCTTCCTCTGATGAGGATGAAGATTCGTCTTCGCTAGCACTATCAGACAGTTCTGATGAGGAGGAATCCCTTCGTCCTTTGGACCTCTTTTTCCTTTTCTTTCGTTTCTTCCTTTCAGCCTCCTCACTATCACTTTCAGAGCCATCCACCGCCGTTTTCGCTTCGTCTTTCGATTTCTTGTCCTTTCCGGCAGGCATTCGAAACTCGTACTCTCCACAATGCGAAATCACGACTGGTTCAATCGGGCGATCTCTACTGTCCGTCGGTTGATCTTCTATTTCTCGAACGATGTCAAAACCAGCAACAACTCGACCAAAGACAACATGCTTGCCATCGAGGTGTGGTGTAGGTTTGCAAGTAATGAAAAATTGTGAAGATCCGGTATCTGGCCCTCGATTCGCCATAGACAGAACGAATTCATCGTGTTTCAACTTTGAAATAAGTTGTTAAATATTAATTCAGATATTCTGCAAAAATAAATTTTGAACCTTAAAATTCTCATCTTCAAGAGTCCTTCCATAAATAGACTCTCCTCCCGTACCATCTGCATTCACAAAATCACCACCCTAATAACAATGCAGAGTAAGTACAAACTATACTCGGCTCATTCGATGAAAGAGTCGATCATACCTGAATCATAAAATTTTTGATTACCCTATGGAAAGCAGTACCCTTATAGTGTAAAGGTTTTCCACATATCTGTCCTATACCTTTCTCGCCTGAATTCAAAGTTATTGTCAGCGCAACTTATTTACCCAAATGGTTGGTTTCATGATCATTTTCATAGAAGGGATTCACAAACCAGTAATCAAGCACCGAAAATTTTCTGCCGTCTTAGGAGTAATATTGGCAAATAACTCAATTGTAATACGACCGGCTGCATTGAAATTTAACAACAGTTATGAGTGTTCGGATGAGTGGTCGAAGACGCTCCATCTGAAAGAAAAATATTTACCAGGTCGATTACCGATAGTAATATCCAGAAACACCCTAGGATTGACAACTTTCATGATAAATTGTGGACAAGGATCGGAGTTGGAGAAGTATAAATACCAGTGATATGTGGCCAGCGGGCAAGAGGCCCGCAAAAGATTCTAACACGGGTGGCCGAATGGTCGGGGGGGTGAATTGGATCGGCAGACTTTTAATACCTCCATTAGTATTTATTGATAGACTCAAACGATCCTTGAGATTGTATTGACTCGATGTCTTTTAATGAATTACACAGAACAAAAATTTCAGAAACCAAAAGGAAGCAGCTCTGGATTTTCAACGCTCAGTATGTGATCGTTTGGGTATTCGCTCGGTATTTTCAATGGAACAAAGTTTTAACATAATCAAGTATGAATTGAATGCGCATTCAAATTGCGATTTAAATATGTATTACATCTAATTTTTAACTTTCTTTCGATCTTTAACGGCGGAAGTAACACGTGATGTGCGCTTCTTTCAATTTCGCCATGGTTAGCTGGCCTTCGGATGAAGAGAAAAACCATAATGCCTTTCGGTCAGGTATGATTATCATGAACTACATGGAATAGCTGCTCCATATTAACAGATTACTTGCAGCTTGTCATTGGTCCTCCAGGATCTGGCAAAACGACTTATTGCAATGGACTGCATCAGTATCTGAATGCTTCGGGCCGGTAAGAATTTACTGTCGAGATATTCACTATCCAATGACGTTGCTGAATATATTGAGTCACCCAGAAAAACTATTATCGTCAACCTAGATCCGGCCAATGATGTTTTGCCTTATGATTGTGCAATTAACGTTGCTAATTTAATCACCTTAGAAGATGCCATGGAGGCTTACGGCCTCGGCCCAAATGGAGGTATAATGTATTGTATCGAATATATAGAGAAAAACTTGGATTGGTTACAGACTGAGTTGAAGAAATACGAAGGTAATCTAATACATTAGTTGTGAGATGTTCATATCTAACTTCAGGAGGCAGATTGCTATGTGTTATTTGATTGTCCGGGCCAAGTTGAACTCTATACCCATCACGACTCAATGAAAAATATAATTCGAATCATCGGAAAATGGGATTATAGGGTTTGTGTCTACTTAATACATTAGTTACATCAGTCTTTATTTGCTGAGCCGTCGGTTAGATCCGAACTTGCGTGCTAACCTTCATATCGTTTATTCAGCTTTGTGCTGTTCACTTAGTTGACTCGCATCATTGCACCGACGTTGGAAAATATATTGCAGCTCTACTATTAAGTTTAAAGACCATGATACATTTAGAGCTGCCTCATGTCAATGTTTTGAGTAAAATCGATCTGCTAAGTGGATACGGCAAACTAGGTATAATGTCTTCATCCTCTAACCTCACGAATTTCTATGCTAATTAATTCTAATACCTCCGCCATTAGCCTTCAATCTAGATTTTTATACTGAAGTCCAAGACTTATCTTATCTACTCGAGAAACTGATTACGGATCCATTTTTCAGCAAGTTTCGGTCTTTCAACGAAGCATTAATTGGTTTGATTGAAGATTACTCGCTTGTTAATTTCCAGACACTATGCATCACGGATCCAGCAAGTGTCGTTAATCTACAACGACTGATAGATAAAGCGAACGGGTACATTTATGGTGGATTGACACTGGGTAATGAAAGTATATTCAGCACGGCTGTCAAAGCCGGAAAATACGGTGAAGATGTCGCCGACGTACAAGGGAAGTATTTGGACTATCCAGAGATTTGGACGGAATGGGAAAGACTACAATCAGAGAGTTCCAATCATGTGGCGCGACAAGATAAGCCGACAGAAGTCCAAAGTTCAGTTGTTAAGCCCTCCGTTGATATGAGCGTGAAGTTAAATGTAAATAATATTGTGGAAAGAGACTCAGAATAACCTCCTTATAAACAGCTTGACGAGAGTCCATGATTGCACAACTTTTGGCTGGTATCCACTTATGGAACACGATTATAACAATTTAACTGCAATATAATAATTTGGCATCATATTATATACATTATACGCAAAGAAATTGCGAACTTCTACTTGCGTTGATAAGGTAGATACCGTTTTTCCTTGCTTGCATTCTTCTTCCTCCTCTTTTCTAATAGTTTGTCAATACTCTTCTCCGGTGCATCCTTGAATTTTGATATCAATGTGAGTTTTTTGACCTCAGCTAATAAAGATTACATTGGGATAAAGCCGATTAGGAGGGCATACGAAGACAGATGAAAAAAGAACCGAACTATCTACCTTTCTTTAGGAAGTAAGGGACTTTCCCTTGTTTCACAGCATCCATTTCTTTCTTCTTCCACTCTCTTTTGATATTGCGCTCTCGCTCCTTTTCTTTGCGAGTCGCTTCCTGTGATTGCTATTGACGGAAACAACGTTAGTACAAGTGATGATCCTAATTTCGATTTGAAGATACAAACCATTCGTTGCACCAGCATTTCTAATTTATTTTTCTCTTCTATATTCTTCTCTTGTTTGAGTTTTTCTTTTATCATCTTCATTTCATTTCTCTTGAAATCGTCCAAGAATGAAAAACTTTTTTGAAATAGATCTTCATTAAACTTTCCGCATAAATTATCAAATCGAGGGTCCCGCCGTTTTGGGACTGCCGTCTCAACAACTTTTCGAAACCTGGACACGGGTCGTTTGGCTGACATCTCCATCGGCCTTGATATAACATACTTGTTATGACTAAATTCAGAAAGAAACTGTGAAACCCAGTATTAAAAACGTACTGATTCTTATTTTCTCGCCTAGGTTTCTTGCTCTCATTGTTCATCAATTTGTCATTCTTCCGGCTTTCGCCGTCTACTAATGAACGGCTCACTGAATGTATGGTGTTTTTCAGCTCTCTGAACTCTTTTTGTCCCAACTTCTTCTGCAATTTCATCAGCTGCCCCATAGGAACATCAGCCAACTCTACTCATTTGAATGGACAAGGTTAAAGTTAGCACGTTTATGAAGAATCCGAAATGTCAAAGACAATCAGTACTATTATATACCTCTTTTCATGTGTTCTTCGGCGTCATCGTCCTCGACCTCTTCATTCGAATAATACTCATCCTCGCTAATATCGTCAAATTCGGCTTCTGACAATTCTTCTTCACTGACTTCATCATTGTCGCTATAAGTTGATTTGGTTATGGGCCGATTCTTTCTGGGCAACGAGTTCGACAACAGTTGTGGTTTCATCGTTTTTCGCGCTAACGGACTAGAGCCGAGCGACAGACGCATAGATACCGGGACATTAAAGTGCGTCGAAAGCCACGTGATGGTTGTCATGCATCTGGCACCGTTCGTTCTTGACCTGCTCTGTTGCTCTCTTTCAAAGCCGGTTCCCTAGACGATGGTGCAGTCGAACCGATTTGAATTTACAGATAAATCCTATGTTCGCTTGCCGTCGGAATATATCAACCACTCCACTTCGGTGACTGATTATGTCAATGATGTTCTAACATTCATCACTGACTACCGTCATTTTTACGAATTTCATGCCGTTGATTTTTTTGTGGAAGATTATTGGAGAAATCACATTCCACAGCACTGGCATGACCTTGTAGAGAACGAAGATTTGGATTCATGGTTAGATAGAATGCTTTTAATTGGCGGCAAAGTTGATTCGGCAATCCCTGCTACCTGGCCTGATGATCTTGTGAGGTTCATTAAAACTTCTTGGTCGATTGGGTTGGTACGGCAATCCGAGAACGGTTGGTACCTGTTGTGATATAAAATTATGATACTGCTCTCTGAATGTCTGAAGTGACCATTTTTAAAAGCGCTCCAAAAGGCCGAACTCGATAATAACGTTCGACTCGGAATGAGCCTGAAAAAAATTCATGAAGTTGAAATAATGGCTAAATATGTGTCTGATCTTGCGTCTAATCGCTCAATCGATAACGTTGTCGATGTCGGTGCTGGTCAAGGATATCTGTCGTCCGGTACGATGTTAAGTTCTTGTTCATGTAAGTTTGTACACATACTAAACTTTTGATGTAGTCCTCGCATTTAAGTACGGTTTGACCGTCCTTGGGGTTGACTACGACACGATACAGACTTGCGGTGCAAATCGGCGCAGTGAGATAATAACGAAACGTTACGGCAAGCAAGGAAATCAGAATCAGAATGGGGAGTTAGCTTATTTAAACAAAAAAATAACCGCAAAGGACAAGTTTTCAGATATGATGACCGAATGGAGATCAAGTGTGGAGAATACATCCAATTCTTCAGAACCGAGTATCGGCGATGTTAGCCACGACTGGATCATCATTGGCTTGCATACATGTGGAGACCTTGCGCCAAGTATGCTCAAGATGTTTAAAGAAAGTGAGGCCGCAATATTCGTGAACGTTGGATGCTGTTATAATCTTTTGACTGAACATGACGACGCTGAAGGTAACCCCAATTTTCTGCTATGGTTACTATTCGGGATTTAATTTATTGATTTTACATTAAGAATGTTCGAATTACGGTTTTCCTATGAGCCAACATTTGGCTGATCGCCATGTCGCCTTGGGTGAAGTAGCCCGAACAGTTGCTTGCCAGGCTACGGTGCGATGGACTTCCCGTGCGAAAGCTAAAGAATCTTTCGTTCGCCACTTTTATCGATCGCTCGTTCAATTGGTGTTAGTTCGTGAAGGTCTAATCCCAGCGAATGATAGGACAGCGCTTCACAGTAGCAAAATACGCCGACAAACATTTTCCCTTGGAACATTTCCGAGTTATGTCAAACAAGTCTTAGTCAAGCTTCCGCATGTTTCTGAAGGCATGCTGTCAGAGTCTCTTTTGTTGGCCTACTACGAACGTCATTTAAACGATTTGAAAAAAATCGCTTTTGTTTGGACGCTAAGAGCTTTGGTTGCTGAAGCAATCGAGAGTTTGATACTAGTGGACCGTTGGCTTTGGTTGAGAGAACAAGGGATCGATTCCCAATTGTTTCCACTGTTTGATCATAAAGAGAGTCCCCGAAATATGGTAATTGTTGGGATAAAGCCCTCTGCATCGTAATTGTACACTATGTAAATTTACTATTTTATTTATGATAATACATTGCGCATTTGTTCAGTACACAAAATTTCCGTTGATAATAATAAAAAAGCCAAATAGCTTAAGATTAGTGCTACGATCAGAATATCATTGCGGCAACAATGGCAGTGATAAATCCAAGTCCCATCTTCACCAACTCCTCTGCGCCAGAAGGTTGAGAAACTTGCTGAGCAACATCAAACGGTTCTGTCTCTTTCCCTGAGGTAGGTTCAGGAGGAGTCCATTGATTTAATTCAGAGAGTGCTCTGGTGTTGTAACAGGATACAAAGGCGGAATCAGAATCTTTAGCAACCAGTGAACGAACTTTTTCGACAGAGTTTTCGCCAATTACAAATAAATCCCTGCTGATAGTAGGATCGTTGTAGAGATAAGTTTTTCCAGCCATATCTTTCCTGATTGAACCCCATTTGGAAGACAGATCGCCGACTTTGAATGTCAATAGATCTCCAACTTTTGGGGGCTGAGTCGAGTTAGCAGGATTCAAAACGTCACCTGGCGAAAAGGAAATCTTCAATTAATTATCTTTGAGAATTCATAGGAAATTCTTAGTTATGTCTAACCTGCGCTACCACAATCCCCGGGGGCTCTAACGCTCGATTCATAAAGGCCGTAATCGATCTTTTGCAACTTGGAATCTGTCGGGAAACTTTTTACGGTAAGATAAACAGATGTTTCCTTGTGCGCCTCGAATCCAACAAAATATAATGTTGCTGATATGTTGAGAGATTCATTGTAGATCTCTGACTGGTAGGCCCAACTTGCTTTGCCATGATCGCTTGATCCGTGGGCCAGGGCGAAGGACAGATATGAAAGCAGGAAGAGAGCTGTGACCGGCAAATGTGCGATAGTCATCTTATAAAATTGAAAAAATTTCAAACAATAAATTTCGGAAAGGGGAGTATTTATGTGCAATTCAAAATTAAAAGTTATTGCGGACGGACCAAACAGATGATGATTTTGTTGAAGCCACGCCCTGCCAATCATCAACCACAATGGGAAATGAAATTAGGTGTAACATAAACGGCTACATTCAATGAACGAAAAAATTAATATATTTTATATATCTAAATCTGCATCAGGATCCTCATCATCAAAATCATCGTCGATATCAGGTTCATACAAAATTGCGCCATCCTCAGTATTTGGCGATTCTAGCGTCAAACGCATATCAGTGATGTCCGCCTTGAAAATCACTCTAGACAAAACTACATACCCTGGGCCTTCAAATATGGCAAAACAACATTGTCTTTAGCTTTTCGTTGTTGATCTGTTAGTCGCAAGTTGAATGATAAATTCGCCGTGGGATCCTAAAGATAATGCAAATTTCAAATTAGGGATCGATTCCGATACCTGAACTGAGAAGAAAAATTTTGCAAACATTTTCATCTTTTACACTCAATTGCTCTATAACATGACTATCGCCTTCACTTTCTTCTATAGCTTGGAAAGATAGAAGGGATTGACTTTCATCGATACGATACAAGCATGTCTATGAAAGCACGATGAGCTTCTTTTTAGCTGGCCGAGAGCTCCCTCAAAAAAACAGACATACCTCTCTTAAAATTTTGCCACTTTTCTTCTTATGTTCCACCACACAAATTCCTTCATTGGTGGAGTTCGACTCCAGAATCATTTCATCCTCTTGCCTGTATACCGGGCTTAAATAGACTTTCGAATTATGTAAAGTAATAGTCGTTGTAAAAATGTATGATAACGAATGGTATAATTGCGGCAAAGTTGTTGTGCTATTATATTGAGTTGGATAAAATATGTCCCTGGGACTCACAGCGAGGAAAGTATTTGGTTCTGAAAAACGAAGGTTATGAGAAATTAGTTTGGGCTAAGAATCTGTAAAATTTGAATTCAACCTGCATACCGGAGATGTGAGAAGAAATATTTTTCAAGAGTCGGAAGACGTCGACGACAGGAGAACCCAGTAAGAAGTTGTGCAAAGAATCTATGACAAATGTAAACTTTCCGCTGCCTAGATATCAAAAATGTCAGGCAAGGCACAGTAGTTTCGGGTATAGTGATTCAATGACTTACATCTATTAATCTGATCCACAAAAACGTCAGAGCATCGGTCGAGATCATTTAATACAAGTTTCTCAGTTGACTCAGATTTCCTCCATCCAAACGGATCCTCATAAGCGTTCATTATCACTAACCTACAGATTTTCGTATTTCGTGAGTCTACTGAAAATGACAAGAAACCTGAATTGAAAAATGAACCTCGGATGATGACGAAATAATGTTTTGTATTTCTCCGACGTAAACTTTGTCGCACATAGTAACACAGTACCACTGTTAAGTTAAAATGAAGTGTTAAGAAGGAAGGCGAATTTAAAAGGGGTTGAAATTGTACAGTACTTCGACAAAGATCTTTGAATGAACTGGATCAGTAGAGGCAAAGCAGACTGCTGAATAGCTTCTAAAAGTAGTATCGAAGTCGATGTTTCCTTATCAGAATATATTCTTTCAAGGAATAATTGCGCCATATTGGATTTATCTGAATTTACTAGTGGAGTGAAGGAAACTTTTTTTTTCTTGAACTCTGGCGGGAAACTCGCCCCCATCAACCCATCAATCTACCTCGCGATTGCTTCGGCAATCGCTATTTGGACACAATATTTAGCAATACTGGACCCATCGAGCGCAGAGTAGAATATTAGTATATTCCTACTACATAGATTCATATAACACTGCGAATATACAAGTCGACCTGTAACTGTGGTTATTTCGGGTGACGAAGTCATCTGCGAAAGCATCCTAAAATGCGGAATACTATCCTCCTTCATAGCGCAACACCATCACTTAATGGTTAGGGTTGCGGGTACTGTCCAGTATAGACGACAATAGTCTGATATCACGTGTATACAACGGTCTGTAAATAGGAATAGTCCCTTGTATATATCATCTAATCATCTAACATCATCTAATATGATCATGATTAATTATATCAAACCTTCTGGCTCAGTCGTGCCGTTCAATTTCGTATGGATCCCGCAACAGTTAAGGAAGCACCGATTCAACGACTTAAGAAAACCATCGGTTCCAGTGGGCCAAACGGAATAACTGTAATATAAATATTAGGGAGAACGCGCGAAGTTCCTAGTCCTCTGTCCATCCATAATATACCTCGAATGGCTTCGTCGGAAGGAAAAAAGACTGTCCTTTGGAATCTTTAGGATTCTCTTGCCCGTCTCGACTTATTGTAGGT